>JAQIWQ010000026.1:0-38401 GCA_034695825.1 Folsomia inoculata | reverse complement strand
CTCGTCGCTGCAGGTTTCACCAAAACCACCCCACCAAAGAAGAAGGACAAGCGTCTTTCCTCATTCCACTCTCTGGAGAGTTTAGCCGTCGATTGGCCTTCCGCCACATACCACATAACCATTTCTTTCTTCTGGCCTTCAGCCAGCCATCCTATTTGTCAAGCAAATAAACGTATTCTAACAGTTTGTTCAATAAAAATATATATCACAAACTGTTGCCAGTGTCAGTGTCAAGGGTTCTCCTCATTCGTGCAAGGGGCTATCTCATCCCCCTCATCCTGACCACCATATCATACCAACTCCAACCATATCCAACCACCCAGAGAAGGAAGGTAAAGAGGAAGGAGGTGAAGGGTCATTTTGCCAAGCCACAACCAAGCTCATATCATCCATTCCACCAAGCTAAGGGTCCACCAGCACAATCACCATCCATCACATATCTCATCCCTTCATCCTCCATATCCAGCCACGCAAAGTCATCCTCTTTACACTCTACTGGTTATTCCCCAGCTGCGGTTTTTCTCAATAGGGAATTTAAAATGCCTTTTGACATTAACATCGGCTTCACCGATAAAGAGTTACGCGAAATATTCAAGTCCATAGTTAAAAAGACTGAAAAAGAGATAATATTTGATCGCCATGAACAATATGCGAAAATTTTATCCTCTGCTACAGAAAATCTTGAGCGAGCCAAACAAAAGCAAAAGAAATACTACGACCAGAGGCATCGTGATGACCGTTTCCAAGTTGGTGATTATGTGGTTGTAAAATACACCACCCTGTCGGACAAAGCCAAGGGGATAACAGCCAGCTTATGTCCATTGTACCGACCAGACCGGAGGAACATCACCATCTGGAAGACACAAAAATCAGACCGGTGGACGTCATTGACGTTCCGGAATTGGTGCTTGCTAGGGGTCAAGAGATGGCAAATTTGACGGCTGTCTTTTTCAAACCTTATTAAGCAAAACGAAGCAGGTCAAATTGGTCTGCAGTATCAAAGTGGATGGCAATCAGAACAAAACGAAGATTGAATACAAGAAGCTGCTGAAGGGTCTGGTGAGGATTTTCCCGAATACGACAAAAGTCAACAACTCAATTCTTCTTATTGTCACTGTTAATGGGGGTCAAACTGCCACTGAAATGAAAAAAATATTTCAAGCATTTCCTACCAAGGCATCAGAAGAGGGGATGTCGGGAATTCTATTGAAACATTTTCTAATCAAGAAAAATGACGAAATTAAAATGGTACAAGAATTGAGAAAGAACTTGGGTAACAATACATTCGTACCATTAGTCAGTGGAGACATTCCCGTATGTCATAGACGCGGTTGCTTATGGAACCTTTTCTACACCTTGTCAAGAGGCAGTCCTCAGCAAACTTATTCCAATCTTTAATAGTATTAGGCGCGGCTACAGAAAATGGAATGATCCCCAACTGCACGGAAGTTTACAATGTGCAGAAAGCAAAAACCGCGGTTGATTATCACGACAATGTAACTATACAATGATTTCATTACTATGTCCACGTAAAAGAAAAACCCTCATGTCTAGATGAATTCTGAAGCTTTAATGGCGTGGTTTGTAAAAGTGTTAAACTATTTGGACTCCACTGGAAAAAAGTATCTCATTGTTATGGACAACGTAAGGTCTGGTAACCTATAACTGTAATTCATGCTTTATGTTAAGGAAACATACATCTAACATGCATTTATATCTCTCATACAAGCAGAACTTACCCTAAAAAAGGTGACAAAAAACAAATAAAGTATGACTGGTTGAAACTCCATGAGAACAACACAACGCTCCACATTACTCTACCTCCCTTCGCAAAGGTTAGAGTGTGGGAGTTGGACATTGTAATCGATACTGTTGTTACATGCATCCTCATGCATGTGCATGTACCAAGTTATGCCTATTTCAGCCCATTCAATGTGACCATTGACAAGCAGTCCGTCAAAAGACTCTCAACCAATTGTACCAATAAATACACATGCAACTACATTCACATGCAAAGTATCACCCATTTCACTAGCATGTATTATGGTAGAGATGCGCAACGCCTTAGCTCTACTCATCACACTACGAAGTGTTACTCAACGTAACTGACCAATAAATTACAACCATCTTATGTTGCCTCTTCCACATAAATGTAACCTTAATCTACAAAACTTAACACAATCTCAGTGAACCTGAACGCTTGTCGTGAAGTTGAACTTATTAACTTATTCTATACCTAAGCCACTTTTCAACGAAATGCAATTACTCTAGTGCCATTTTTTATTTAAGACTGACATTACGTCTGCAATCTTCTCTGTTTGTCTTGAATCCTTTAAGTGTTCAAACTTTCTTTCAAACTCAAAGATCAACGATGGCAATAAATTTGATAATTTGTCTGTTTGCCTTATACTGCTTGCGTAGTATGCAATGCGACAATTTTGAAAGAAATTATTCTTGGAGTCGAAGTAAGTCCATCCTGTACTTATGTATTTATCCTTATCTAATAACAATAATTTTTGTTTCAGTTGCTGAAGGTGGAAATGTTCAGTAGCAGTATGTTGCTAATAACATCACAGACGTGCAACTTAGATTCCGACGAACAGCTTGAGAACCCTGGTACGTTAAAGCGTACTTGTTTTACATTTTATAGATTACAATAAACGTAGTTTTCCAAGATGCTGAACCAGACTCTGCTGACTCTGATACCGTTGACCAGCAAAGGAGTTGTAATCTTGTAATAAATGAAGTTACTACAAAACACGACCAAGAAATGGGCGTTCCATATTACGAATTTATTGAAATCATGGATAAGTGCGGAAAACGTGCAAGAAATAAAAAAATCAGATCACTTGATAACGTCATGTTGCTTGTTACCCAAACCACTGAAGTTTCCAATGCCGTGCAATCGAGAATTATTTTCAGTGCAGAATTCGAGAAACATAAAATGACGAAATTAAACGATGATGACGGTAAGCAGTCTTTTGTATTAACAATAGGAACCCCGAAAGCTGTTGGATCAGCCGATCCCAGGTTTGATGTACTATTCACCGATGACGATGTTCAACATGTCGAATTCACCACACCTGGGCATGAAGGTGCAATTCCACAGCAAGGAAATGGATTAACGTCCATCCTCCTCTTACAGTTTGGTAGAGATGAAAGAAAGTCTATGAGTAAGCTGAAATTGTCCAGACCACCGAGTATGTCTACTATGTTGAACGAGTACCAGCCGATAACTGTCACACCAGATTTGGAAGGGATTATCTCCAGCAAATTGAAGGACGTGTTTGTTTATTCAGCTGGCTTTGAAATTAACGAGGCAAACAAATTAAAAAAAACTATGGACATCTATGCCGGCAAATACGGGAGAAGTTGTATTCAGCTCTTCGGCAACTGAAACATTCAACAGCCACCCAACATCTTTCAGTAGGAGTGACACCAGCAATGTACCAAATAATTCGGTAGTTTTTAAAAACACGATGGCAACCCCCGGGAGGCCCAACGACTCCAGTTACGTTACAGTTCTGGTATATCCCTTCTCCATGAGGAGGAAAGTTATACAGTCCTCTGCGATGAAACTAATTCTAAACGCATATTACAGTCTTAAGATATTTAAATCGGAACCATCCATTCTTGAAATGGTTACAAAAGTGTTAGGGATATCTTTTACAACATTGGTCAAAACTAACACATTATCAGAACAAAAAGTTTTGTTAACACCAGGTTGACAGACTTCCGCCGTATAACTAGTATAATCTTCATATTTAAAACATTGGCTTGTTAATGCATGTTTCAATTTTAGTCATCTGAACCCAATTGATCTCGTTTGGAACGAGATAAAAAGAAAAATTAAAGCCCAAAATACCAAGCAGAACCTGGATACCATTAAAGCTATAGCTGAAAATGAACTCAAAGCATTGGACAGCGTTAAACTCAAAGCATATTTTCAACACGTGAAAAAGTTTATTATTACTACGCTGAGCAATTCTAATTTAGTATTATTGTCGATTTAGACTCCGTAACAAACAATGGGTGGATGATGGGCTGTTCGATGCCCTTCCACAAACGCCAATTGTAATAACAGCAAACCCAAACGACGATACGGACAACGAGGTCGAATTCGACAGCGACATAGATATCGAAATGGATTCGGACTCAGAAGAAGATGAAATGTGTCAAGACAAAACATGGATTGTAAGAGAAACCATTGACTTCACTGGAACGCCGTTTTCGGATGAAAACCATATCGCAAGGTATATGAATCAAAATCCTAGAAAACGGAGGAGAGATGGTAATTTCTGTATTCCATCTAAATTGTTCTAGTTTATATAGTTAGACATGTGTGGGTAATACAAACAGTAGTGAACAAATGTAGTGAACATGGTAAACAACTTAGGTAGGGTAAAAAGAATGAAAAAGTAGAACCGTTCCTAGTATTCGAACGTGCGACCTTATTTAGTTATGGTAAGCGAAGGCCTATGCGTATACCACACGAACAAAGCCGCAACGCGAAAGGAAAGGAACAACATATTCAACCCAAACCTGCTCTCACTTAGTATGTTGAGCAAAATGGGTATTCTAACTCTGAAGTGGTAATACTATTATTTTATATATATAGACCTAAATAGACCTATATATAGAGACCTAAATAGACCTATATATATATAGACCTTAATATATACACCTAAGTTGGCATACAACTTAGGTGTATATATTAAAAAAAGAAATACAATAAATTCAAAAAAAACTTTCCCCTATCTTAAAATATTGTATAAACTTACGTGTAAATTGTCTAATGACCTGTGGTAAAATTTATCATCTTGTATGGGTAACACTTGAATTCATAAATATATTGAATTCCAAAAAATATATACTGTACTATGCACCATATTTATGATCTATGTCAATTTGTAAGTTAGATCTTACTCAAAGTAATTTTAGAACGTTGAATATCAATAAAACACGATAATTATAATTTTGTGAAATGTACATGCCGAGGTTGTCCCTTATCAACCCCAGATTTGTGTCAAAAGCACTCCATAGTTATAGCGCGGCATTTATATAAAATAAAAAAATCACATGTAATGTAAAAATGACCTGTAAAGAAGTATGATTTTTTTGTATTGTAAATTTCCACTACATGTTATGTAATGTCATATATTATCATTGCATGCAATATGAAATGATAAACAAGGATGAAAAGGATAAAAAAGTAGGACCGTTCCTTGTATTCGAACGCGCGACCTTATTTAGTTATGGCAAGTGAAGGCCTGTGCGTATACCACACGAGCAAAGCCGCAATGCTAGAGGAAGGGATCAACATATCCAACCCAGACCTGCTCTCACTTAGTATGTTGAGCAAAATGGGTATTTTAACGCTGAAGTGGTAATGCCATTTATCACAATTGCAGTTTTAACTGATTTAAAAACTCCTTTGCGAATATCGTTATAAGCTAATTACAAGTGTTATAATAAACCAGTGTTACGAGAAATGAATACATTCGATTAGATGTGGTTTTAAAGGAAAAATAGAATTGTGAGAAATGAAAGACTCAATTCAGAGCCGGAACGAAAAGACGTTATTCATGAATATCGTACATACTGAAAATGATTTTCCGTATAATATCTTATCCATCTATAGTGATAAGCATAATATCAGTGTTGTAACTGACATGTTTTAGTACGAGTTTGACTACAAACCCAAGGATCCAGATAGCAATGGCGAATTGTTCCAAAGGAGACATGCCCACCTTTAGCAGCAGCTTCTTCCTCCACTTCCTCCTCCGTTGTTGCAAACTGTGTGAGAAATGATGCATTAAATTTTAATTTTAAATACAAAGTAAACCCTCATTTTATAAGTGAAAATGATTTTGCGACATACCCGGAAATTCACTAATCGAACAGAATGAATCCTCTTGACGCAATCACAGTCTAAAATATACTGAACGTCTGCATCCGAGGTGGTCAAATATAGACTGACATTATAATCTTGTCTACTATCATCATGAGCTGCTTGAGATAAGACGAGAGTCTCAAGATCTGTAAAAATGGAGGGTAATAGACAAGTACACAAAAATACCAGTAAGTACTAGCTTTAAAATTTACCCGTAAAGTTGGCCGTTAGCTGAATAGCATCAACCAATTGTGGAGATGTGTGAAATGCATGATTAACATAGAGATTTTGAAGTCTACTCAAAGGAGAAATGATGTCGATTAATTCACGAAAGCCGTATTCTGGCTCTAGTAGTGAACAAATATGTCCTCTCCCAAATCCCAACAGGTTAAGTGTGCCAAGGTTCGGGAAAATTTTAACGGCGCATCGCAAAAGTCGAAGGTCATAATTTTCAGTTTTAAAATTCAAGAATCCCAGATTCTCACATGTTGGAGACACTGGATCGGGAATGTCTACCGATGCATCTACAAGTATTGGCATACATGAAACGGTTAATACCTCCAGGTTTGGAAAGTGTCGTAGAAAGTAGATAATTTTCCCACTCGTAATGTATTCACACCGTATAAATAAAATTGTTAAAGACTTCAAGGATGGAAAGCATTTAGGAAAAACTTGGTAATTTTTGGGGTCTCGCATGGCAACCATCGTATCGTGATAATTAAAATGACGGAGTATTAATTTGGTCAACCTGTAATAAAAAAAGACGTGATTAATAAAAATGCAGGTTTATTTTAGTATAATTTAAACGATTACTTTGGAAAGCATTTCTGCACCGTGTAAGAAAGGTTTGCAACATGGTGAGCACAAGAGAGATTTAATTCCTTGAGAGACTGAAAATTACTGACGTCCACATTTGACGCTAGGAGAGACTCCAACATCCTTCCCTCCATTTCGTCCGAATAGCTATCGAAATCTATTTCCAGTGATTCTAACGCAGTCCCCGCAGCTCTGACCAATTTTGTGAAAAATCGCCCCAGAACTTGACCTTGTTCAGCAGATTGAGCCCACACATGCTTTATTCGAAAGGCCTTGAGTTTTAGCAGGGGCGATGGGAATTCGAAACTCTCCACCTGGCCGAGGAACTCTAAAGACAATGCCTCACATTTGATATTTCTCAGCAACACCACCATCTCCTCCAGATTTGGACAGGATACGGTAAGCAGATTATACATTGTGTTGATGACATTGGAAATATTAAAGGTCGCTAACCACGGGTCGCCAACCTCTTGTTTCAAGTGAATTTTTGTCAAATAGTGACCCCATTGTTGGACCAAGGACAACTTTCCCAAAGAGTGTTCCCAATTGTTTAACTCGAGTCGCTTAAATATCCATCCGAGTAATTTTTTATGTGAATTTTCACCACCGGAAGAAGCTGGTTTTTCCAATTTTGTTAAAACATGACCCAACCCCAGCTCCCAGTCATAATCCTTTGATTTGACAACTACCCAATGTCGCTCCCCGTTTATTAATGCTCTTCTTCCTTCGTTATTGCAGATTCTGGAGACGAGACGAAATTGCTTCAAATCCTTCACTTCCAACAAATGAGTGCAAATTTCTTCCAGTATCTGCAAAGCAAATATATACGGTTTTATTTAATAAAATATCTAAACGAAAGCGATTTTGAATTACGTTTTCAGTCCTAAAGACGATACCAACTGCAGGATGATTGAGACCATGATTGGTTTCACTAGTTTTCTGACTTGCACAAACCAGTTTCAGCCTCTTCTTATCACTCATACTTTTGTAAATAAATCAAGTTTAAAATATCGTCTTCTTCCTTCCTTCATGAATGGTCAATCACTATAATAATTACAATTATTATTTAAAATAATGAAAACTTGAGAAATTATTACAATATAAAATGAGGTTGTACGTGGTGATGTGGTGAGCAATTCAAGTGGGAAATGAATTTACTGATAAGTACTCAGTGATAACACATCTAATCAACGAGTCATTTGCACAATCTGCTTATGTATACCACAGCGCAAGTTTCGTTTGATAAACGTTTAATTACCATTTCCATCCATCTCCCAAATTTCTCTAGTATCTGCAAATTTAAAAAGAGAGAAATGTTTTAAATAATTGTGATAAGTTAATTAATGTTTTAATTAGTTGTGATTAATTGACAATGATCCAAATTAAATGAACATTTCTTATTCATCATTATGGGCTATCCATTAAACATGATATTTTCTAAATATTATTTAAGAATTTCAAATATTTCAAAAGGACATAATTCTTTTAGAATTATTTCAACAGACCTTTAGACAAGAAATATATTTGATACATTTAAAATTCTTGTACTAAAAAGAAATTATTATTTCAGTTGTACTAAATAATAATTTGTAAAATAAATTAAACACATGAAATAATTAAAACATTATATAAAGTACTTACCGGTGAATGGAAATGTTGTGTCACTTGCTTAAATACTTCTTTACTGAATGTCTATACAAGTATTATATAATCCTTTATTATTAGTCTACTAATTTAATTTATATAATTAAATTGACAAAGAAATGTTGTAGTTTAGCTGCAGCTGCAATATTTTATTTAGCACAGTTTTCTCTCTTTTTTTCACTCCCAACCCTTTGTTGCTTTGGTTTTCTAATGAATTTTACGACGCTCCCTGAATATTTCCATGGTATCATTTGGTATAATTAGACTAGTTGTTTCTTTGCTTACTCTTTATACTCTGATTTCCTTGGGAATCAATTTATTTGACACTATAATGTATAAAGAACCTAATAAAAAGCTCACACGTATAATAACTGAATGTTTAGTACTTGTGTAAGAATTTGCATACATGTTGGCTGATTCGTTATTGGGATTAAAAGTTTGACTTGGTCAAATCAAAGACAAAAGTAAAAGACTATCTGATTTTGCTGATAAAAATAAAAAGTTATATAATTTTATAATATTTACAAGAAATAATAAACTTTTGAAATAGTTTTGTATTTAAAAACAATGTAGAAGCATGCGGAGACTTATGATATTGGCTTAACGAAAGAGTATGAAGGTAAAGAAACAGTTTCTTAATTAAACGTAATGTGAGTTACATTACATAACAATTTTATTGAATCTCAGGACTGGTTTTACCAACAGGAAGTAGCTGAAAATAATATGTTTAAGCATGGTTTAGTAACTTTATTTACTAATTTTAAACCTCATTAATAATACTAGTATTGCATGGAATAAATTGTTAAATTGTTGCCTAAACGTGCATAAAAAACGCTTTCTTTTCTCAGGTCACTCCATCAAGACGTTATCATGAGAATGAATATATACTGCTTATGTACAGTACAGGATTAAAAATGCGAAATGATGCTTAGAACATCTACTAGAGTGTATTTCGATCCAATAAATTTATTATACCGCAACGTATTTCCACCTCCCTATGATGAATGCTGAAAGAAATGGCATTATATAGGACAATGCTCATTAATTATAAATAATAATGGTATACAATATACTTGAATGGGTTTGTTGCGTGCGAGAAACGGGACCTGGTATGAATATATTTGGTGAGCAAACATTCATTTTTGCCAAAATGTTGGAAAGGTAGCAAAAGCCGAAATGTGTAAACAGGGCGGATGGACGTGTCCTGCCTTCCACTTGACTTTCCCAGTCACGAAATGTATAAGAGGTTTGCTGGAGAAAGTATCCGGGAAAATTCTGGCAACACGCATAAAGGAATGGATTATATCGATCGCCGGGTCCCTGTTGAATCCACCACATACAAGACACTCCTGATGAATGCATGCCGGATTCGGGTTCGGGTTCAGTCAGGCAGAGTACTAAGATTGGGACAAGTTTTATTAAGGAACTTGTAAAAGTTTAAAATTTAAAATACAATGGGTTTCGAAACGTCAGTAATGAATCCTTGCTTTTTTGGCGTTACTCTTCAGCAAGGTGTCAAACTTATTGCGGGCATTCATATGGTATAGAAGTTTTTTTTAGCAAAAGAAAGTTGTGCTAAAATACCATGGTTAAAATATTGCGTTTTCATTGCAGATAATGTGTATTTGGTTTCTCGTCATATTTTCCATCTACTGTCTCTTTTTCGGGGTTGCCGTCTCAGGTATGTTACATTTGGATTGATGATTTTTAAATAAATTAAAATTACGTCATTTGATTTGTTACAGAAGTTGAAGGAAGTGGTGATGTTGGGGTGTATGTCATAGTATTTTGGATATTCCTTGCCGTTATCCTGCTAGTCAGTGCGAGCATCCATTGGCTTCTTTTATTCAAAGGGGCAAATGAGGTGGGTTGGGTATTAATCACGATAATTAAATCACGTTAATTTGTTAATGATTTTATTGATATTTTTTCAGAAATCTCCCAAGAAAATCAAGATATTTTTGATTGTAATGCTGGTTCTCATTTCCCTTGGATTCGTCTTGACCCTGGGTCGAAGCTTTTCGTTTGTGACGTTCATCCTGGTGCCGATTTCATATCTGCCCGAGTTGTACCAATTGTGGGTTGTATTCTGCTTTTACAAAGAGATTACAAATGTGGATCAATACAATGGCCAAGTTGGTGGTGGTCAGTATGAGGATCCTTAAATTGGTAGAGAAGGAATTGGCATTGCATTGCATTGCATTGCATTGCATTGCATTGCATTGCATTGCAATACTTGCCAATGTGGTTGCACTGTAATGCACGTAGTGAAATCTCTGTAGCAAAATTGAATGTTTTTTATTAGAAAAAAGAAGGAAAAGAGCTGCCATATCATTATGATTCATTGATTGATTTATTGATTCACAATGTGAGAATTTAGAAAAAAAGTAGAGTGGGTTTGTGTTGTATGTAAGCTTAGGGTGGATTGGGTGGGTGAAGAGGAAATGTTATGTATGAATGATTTAGTATGTGTACGCACAATTTCAGATTGTCAGGAATGAAGCATTATTTTAATATTTTGTCATCTGTGATGTAAAGAGTCATAATTTTTTGGATATTAGATGGACAGGGGTCGTTATTGGGTTAATAAGACAAGGATTAATGTGCTCCACTATATACTATTTACTGCGCAGGTATATATTCTAATAACAATTATGTTAACATTATTGACAACAATTATGCATTTACGTATTGTATTTATAATTGTATTGGAAAGGTAATAAAGGGTAATGAGAGCTATGTAATTACTGATTCATGAATCTATTTAAGTATTTAAATAGATAAAGGTATCGCCTATACCCTTTGCTGACATGTAATCTTTCGAACCTCATGATTTATGCTATGACATAAAAAAGCATGAATTTATGAGGGGACATGATTTTGTAGAGTTTTAATTTTGTTTAATATTGTCGGGTTATAAAACACGTGCCATTATGAGTCGCAGTTGGTGGCATTTGCATATGTGGCAGTCAACCTGAGGATGATTGTTGTGCACCAAAGAGGAATGCCCCCAAAGGAATAAAATCCACACGTGTATTCCCTATTTGGAGGAAATTACAAAGACCAAGTTAATATGGTATATCATTACTAATTCGACCATGATATCCTATGGAGGTGAGATAATTAATCAAAGTATATAAAATTTACTGTACTTGCCTCCAGGATATTGTGGCATCTGGGGCATCTGCATTCTAAAGGGTCCTGTTCATACGACAAAAAGCAGTTTCAACGTATCATAAAATGAATTGTATTTCCATTGTTGGAGAAACAATCACTTACGTCGAGTTGAATTAGTGGGAGATTGTTCTGGAGGAGGCGTTCGATATCGTTTTCGAGGGGATACTTCACTTCCACCCACGCCGACGCCACCAAACTGTGGTCCACTACTACCGCTACCAGGACGATCTGGAACAATGATAATTGTGGAGGATGTCACCACCCGCTCAAGGGTTAGGAGCAGGATTACTAGGAACATCATGGCCAAGTCTGTCGACATGTGTCTGTGTAATCTCATGCTGCGAAAGGATAGAAAATGACGAAAAATGTAAATGCAGACAAAAATGGGATGCAGCTTATTGTGTGCGATGCAGTTAGTCAAGTGCAGTAGGTTTATAATGAATTCCACCAAGTCATTAAATTTTCATGGTGGGACATTAAATTAATGGACACTTAGTAATTTAGATGTAATAAATAGCATTAGGCATAGGCATATATGTAGTATGTACATACGATGTACAAGTGAATGCACAGAACAAATAACACGGAGAACTCTGCATAGTCGAACTATATGCACCCAACTGGCAAAAGGCATTGGGTTAATCATCAAGTCCTCGGTAGCGTTCGTTTCCTGGATTTTTATATTCCGAAATGTGGAATAATAACTGTCTTAAATTAAGTCGTTAATAATTGGATTTGTGGTAGTAATCAACGACATGGGAAATACCATGCAATTAAAGAATTTATTAGTCTATTGTAACGGTTTGACTATTTCATTCCCACCCTTAAAAGCCATGCATGCACCAAATAATGCAAATGGGATGCATTTATTTCAGATTTTAATTTAAACTCGGTGCGTAAGAAGAACAAGGTAATTAATTATTGTATTTCATGTGCTGAATGATTTTATTTCCGGATAGTTTAATTAAATTATAGGATGAATGGATTGTTCAATTACAAAATTGCGATATCTGCGCAATTTCTGAACGTTTGAGCAGGTCTGGGGTCAACATCACATTCGAACCAACCTGCAAATTCATTTGTAGTAATTAATTAATTAAGCAAGTAATCAAGTAAATTCAGAAATGAATGTATACTGATTAATTACACACCTTGATAGCCTTGATACGCAGTTCTATATGTCCATCGCAGGGTGCATCTCTCGCAAGTAACACCCTCTGGAAGTTTAACCATGGCGACGATTGTCTTATCACCCCCATCATAGTAGGGAGCGCACATTCTATTGTCGATACGAATCTGCTCAGTGCCCCCAACCAATTCTAGGCGCCTGAAGCACCCCTCAGTTTCGACGGCATCAGCGCACATGTCGATTTGAAAGAATCCGTAGTGCATAGCGTTAAAGTCAATTGTGACATTGATGACCTGGACAGAAAGGGAGGGAGGATGGGTACAAATTACTACTAAAATGCTGCCATTTTTGTGCTTACTTGTCCTGAAGTATACGTTTTTGCAATGTGGCCAACTCCATATTTGCCACCAAGTTCGTGATCCCTTGGCAATGGCTGTTCTGGATCATCCCCACATATTCCACAGCTTGAAAATTGGTCGTCCTGAGGTACAAAGTATGCTGATGGGAATCCCATTCCTTCTGGTGGACCGCACCATACCCCCATGGAATTCCACATGGATGGCATATCTGGGTACAGTTTCCAAATGACGTTTCTGGCCATTGGGTCCGAAATGTGGCCATGGGGTGCGACGTATGCGACGCAGGCCAGAAGGATACTAGCACCTGCGAAAAGGGTTTGGATAGACATCGTTGTAAATGTAGGGATGGATATAAGTTGAGCTGAAACGGAGACTGGGGTGTGGGTTGTTGAAACGGGAGGGTTTTTATAAAAGTATTGTTATCTACTGAACAAACTACTTGACAAAAAGGGGATTGATTGTGATAATTTAGTATCACATAGTGCATATATGAAATGCCCAACTTTAACACAGCCTACCTACCCATCACGATCAATTAGTGTGGTCAGTGATGATGACATATCTTATTGACATTATCGTAAAACTGACTGGGCGAGTGGCAGGTGTGTAATGAGATGAAATGACTGTAAAAAGCGAACGATCTAATCGCTGTACGTCAGGTTATTTTTGTTGTTTAACATTTTTGACAATAAAATGTTGTCAACTGTAAATTTCATGAGATTTGTACAAGACATTCAATGTCAAATTCTAGATAGTTTTTATAAACCAGTGTGGGGCCATATTCACATTAAATTTTACAGGCATTTGAAATCCTTTGCACAACACGAGCCGAGTTCACCACCGATGGTAAAACACAAAATTTTGAGCATTTTTACCACCGTTGAATGTTCATATGTAATTTTGCAAACACTGATTGGATATGTTTGAAATTCACCTTGCGCTACTATGTTTAGGTGAAGTGGAATGAAAACAATTAAGCAATAGAATGTGGTGGTGGTGGTGGGGACTGATTGATTAGGTTTGTATCTTAATTGTAATGTCAAGATTATTCGAGTCTGATTAGTGAGGAATTTTAATTGAATTAAATTACTGATTTGACATTTGGATAAGATATATGAATGTTGTACATGGGAGGTAAAGGATAGGAGGGAACGTAATTTTGGAATGGAAATGGTTAAATACAAGTATTGGAAATGCGGATTATTATAATCCATTTAACATCAAGTCTGAAAATCTTGATAACGGTTAGTAATTGTAATTATATTTTAATTTCCATACAAACCCTGAGATGAGGAGATAGTCAATCATACATGGCTATAGTCCTGTGGATTGATTTGTTATACTAGTAGTAGAATTGGCATTACTGATCTGTCGGCATGCATTTTTATATTTGTTGCCAACGTTTTCTAAACTTTGTATACATACATGGGTAAGGGAATTAAGATTCATGTAAAGAAGGAAGGAAGATGAATACATACTGATCGACTTGCTTGTGGTGTGGGGAACAGGAAATAAGAACAATGTCAGTGTTACATATTTACTCTGTATAACTTGTTTGGTTGGAGTGCATTCACTTTTTATTCCGTTTGGAAAGTGGTGGATAAAGATTGAATGCAATTGAATCTTGCTACAACTATGCCATAATCGCTTCGTGATGTGACTGATGATACATAGTGTAGGGTGCCACACACAACCAATGTTTCTCATCAATTCACCAAATACTATGTAACATGTACCTACTCGCAAGTTCATATAACAATGCAAAAAACTTTTGACAGTTCTAGTAGGAAAGAAGGGAGAGACTCTGAATGCTCTCACTATAACAAATTCCACAATATGCATTTGTTGTATAACGATTAAACAAGAATGTTTGAGGAAACTAATGATATTTTTTAGGAAGGGATGCCGTGTCATGTGATGAATGAATTGACGTAGATTGTTAAAATTTGCAATTTACTAGTTTATTGATACGACAGACCTCGTTGAATTGATATCTCTTGGGGGGAGATGTTAATTTAGTTGTTAAAAGGTAGCTATGGAAAGCGTTGTGGCTGGTCCAGCAGGGCTACTCGGTAAAGGGTTGATGGTAGGGTTGGTGGGATCGTTGGCAATGATAATTGCGTCCTGGGAAAAGACTGACCGATTAAGGGACAGATATCGGGACATCAATCGGGATTATGGGGACATTTTTGACTTTATTGTGGGCAAGTTTACAAAGTGATTTCAAGTGTTTTATGTATTAGTTGAATTTAAATGATTGGTTTATATGTGCATAGTTGGGGCAGGGACAGCGGGTTCACTGGTGGCGAATCGGTTATCGAAAAGCTACAAAGTGTTGTTGCTCGAGTCTGGTGGGGAACCACATCCATTTCAAGCTGTACCACTACTAGCAAATTTCATGGCTGGGTATGAACAGGTGGATTGGATGCATGTGACAAGTCCACAGAAAAATGCGCTATTTGGTTCACCAGATAATGTAAGGATGACATAAGTTGGAATGCCAATTTTGACATGGATGAGTTAATAATGCATGTTATACAGAGGGGTCGTATCTCTGGAGGGAAAGGGCTGGGTGGGACATCAAATTTGGACCATTTAATGCATCTTCGGGGAAATCCACGTGATTATGATAATTGGGCCAGGGTGACGAATGATTCAAGCTGGAGTTATGCAAATCTTGTTGAATATTTTAATAAATTTGAAAAGTATGAGGGCTTCTGGAAAGGGAAACAGGGTAAGAATTGAAAAGAATTTGCATGGTGGATTTTTAGGTGGTTTTTGAATGGAAAATTTGTAGAAGGGATGCATGGAGAGGAGGGTGAGATGCGATTGGCGCCACCCACCCATTCAATGCTTGCCAAGCGGTTTGTGGTGGCGGGTAATGAAATGGGATTCCCTCATGTGGACCTCAATGGATACTATCAGCAAGGTATGAGTAGTTTAGTGAAATACTACTGGAGACAAAATTATGGGCGAAAATCGAAAATGTCGTCATTTTTAGGAATTTGAATAATAGGTTTTGACGTGATGACGCAACCTTTAAGCAGGGGTCACCGTCAAACGTACAAACAAACAAACCAAACTTTGCGCATGCGTATAACGTTCTTGTTCTAAAGTTGAATTTCATGTACAGGGCGTACGATGCGTTTCTCCGAAGAGGGCAGCACCGATGGAATCTCGTGACTAAAAAATACGCCACAGTCCACAAAGTATGGCGTCCTCCTCTGATATTATGCCTACAACTTGTATAATTTTTATCCATTTTTACCAGATTCTTATCCGTGGTGACCTCCAAGAGGCGTACGGGGTAGAGTATGAGCGTCATGGTAAAGTGCGTCATGCATATGCAAAGAAGGAGGTGATACTTTCTGCAGGAGCTATGGGAAGCCCTAAATTGCTCATGTTGTCCGGTATTGGTGGAAGTGGTGAGCTTCAGAGATTGGGAATTCCAGCCAGAATCCATCTGCCTGGTGTGGGAAAGAATCTTCAAGACCATTTGGGTGTGCCACTGGGCCCATTCTTAATCAGGGGTACAACAGGGATGTCGATCCTTGTTGAGAGGGATGTAGGTCCGGCCGCCTTTCTGTCTTTAATGTCTAGAGGTAAAGGTCCGCTAACGACTTCGGGGTACGAAGCAGCCGCAATGCTTACTTCAGACGGGGAGAAAATAAGGGGTGGGGCAGGGTGGCCAGATATTCAGCTGACACTGCATAGTCTGGGACTTGATTCTACGGCCGATATTGACATTTCGCATGCGCATCGACTAAAGCGGTCAATGCTTGCGGAATATTTTGAGGTAGGATTCAAAATAATGATGGATGGATGTGTTTATAAAATTGGTGTGGATGTGGATTTATAAGGGTTCGAAAGGGAAGGATTCGTTTACAATAATTGTGAGTGGGACGAGGCCAAGGAGTCGAGGGGAGGTTAGATTGAGGGATGCCAATCCTACCAGCCCGGTCGTAGTTGACCCTCAATATCTTGGGGAAGTTGATGATGTTCGGGTATTGGTGGATGGAGTAAAGAAAGCCATGAGGCTTGTAGAGAACACGGTTCAGTTCCAGGAGATTGGGGCGACGTTTACGAATATGTGAGTCATATGCCTAGCATTGTCTGGGGAATAATTTATACAGATTATCTGTATTATTGTATTATTGTGTGCTTGAATAGGAGGGTGGGGGGTTGCGAGCATTACCGCCCAAAGAGTGACGAGTACTGGGCCTGCTACCTGCGAGTGATGTGTTATTCGATGGGGGATGTAGTGGGGACAGCGGCGTTGGGAAGTGTGGTGGATAACGACCTCTTTGTAATGGGTACAAGGAGACTTCGTGTAGTGGACGCGTCTGTGATGCCATCTCTCGTATCTGGTGGGACTTCTCCCGCCACACTAGCAATTGCAGAGAAAGCTTCCGCCATGATTTTAGGGTAATTAGTGTTCTACCTAATTATGCTGGAATAAAAGAAATGAGTTTAGTATGTGTAGTTTGTTTCCGTATAGGCTTTGGGGATCTCCAGATAAGAAGACGAGGCTTCTGAATGAGTCGAAACAAGTTGGGTCAATACTGAGGGGAAGTGCGGATAAGATACGGGCCCTAAACTCTGGCTATATCTTTCTTCGACATATGCAAAACAGCCCAAGTTATCGAGATATGGAAATAAACATGTCGCCAATACAGGGTTACAATAATCCATTCCATCTAATTAGTCCACTACTCAAGGCAACCCTGTTCAACACTTCGACCTCACAGGAAGAATACATCCCACAGACGACGGTGTTTCCTCTACCTCGCCTACCTTCTACTACTAGTACTACTACCCCACTACCTCCACCTCCCATGGCTTCACTCTTCAACAGTCAGGATGATGATGAATCACTTGCCGACACCGGTACCACACCCCTTCGGCCAAGCCATTCGCATTCGTTATCGTTTCCTGTAACACCACCACCACCACCACCACCCCTTCCATACTTTCTTATCCCAAAGACTACTCCACATCCATACCCACTACCTCAGAGTTTTGCTGCGAGTGTCGACTCTTTGCTTTATCACAACCACGTCAACCTACCCTACCAACATTCAGCCCGTTATCCATTCACATTGCAACAACCCACTACAATAAGATTCAGTAAAACACTTCCCATCTTGGGCTTTGCAAAGGTTGGTGACCCCACTGACTTTAATGTGTATTCCGAACCCTCAACAACAAGGAGTCTGATTCCTGATGTGAGACCTATCCGTGCTAAGGTGGCCAACGACACAACCACCACCACGACAGAAAATCCAATATGGGAACCATTATCATTGGTCAGCAATAATGATGCACAATTCCCACCAAATTTTGCTCAGCAGTACCTACCAGTTATTCAACAATCTATACAACAATCAATACAACAATTACTTGGTAACAAATCTAGTACGCCCTCATCACCATCAGAATCGTCACAACATGCTTTTAAAAATGATTTGTCAGCCAATGTAAATGAGTTGTTGGTGGGAGCAGGGATAAACAAATGGGAGCTTAATACACCCGTTCCTCAACGTCAACATCAACGTCAACGTCATGAGGATAAACCCCTAGCACTAAGACCTCCACCTCCAACGTTAACGACACCTACCACCACCACGTCCTACAAGCCATCATTATTTTCTAGCGCGCTAATCAAAATGATGGAGGAGCAGAAATGGCGGGAGGAAAACGAAAGGAACAATCATGACGCGACAATAAGGAAAAACATTGCAAATGTGCCATCCACACCATTTAACAACCTTAGATTAATACAAGGACGACCCGCAGAGAAGGAATCTCTCTCCTTCAGTTTCAAAATTGTCAACCATTCCAAGAGACAGTGAGAGAGATTCTAGTCGTTTTTTAAGTAGTTTTTTAAGGAGCTGTATTAAATTAAATTATACACGTGTTTATTGTTGGGAAGGTTATAGATTTGCTGTTTTTACTTTTTTACAGCTTTGTTACTATGGTAAAGGTTAACTATTTATATACCATACCCGTCAAGCCATTAAAACGTTTGTGAATAGTTTTTAAGAATTCTTGAGAAATAATTTAATTTCCCAGTTAAATTGGAACTCTGGCTTTGATTTTGAAGCAGTGAAACCCGCTAAACCTTGGTAAAAATGTTTGCAAAATATTGCATACTAGGAACTACATATATCAATCATGCTTACAATACATTGAACGTGAGTAAATGTAGCAACTGCAAAGTTGGCGAAAATGTCGGGAACATTACGACGAGTCGAGTATTGGCTTTTGTGGTTGATTTCGTGATTGATGCTGATCATACACCTGAACCTTGATCTGGTGGAGATATCTCAAAGTAGTTGTGGTCCTTATCCGATGGTGGTAATTTGTGTAGGGCAGCTGGGAGCAATGAACGAGGACGGTACAATGAAGGATGTAGACGACATGGAGTTTGCCTCTAACAAATGTTTGACGAGAGCGTTTCAGAGGAGACATTCTCCAAGGAACGAGAAAAGGATGGGGGGGGGGTGATCGCAAAGGTCAAGGTCAAGATCAAGGTCAGACGTCGGCGTTAGGAATACACCACCACCGACAGGTTTCCTCCCCCTTCTAGTTGTGGATGAAGTCTTCACCAAATCCTAGATGGTATAACCCTAAAACATTTTGCTTCAAATGTATTATGCAGAGAAATAGATGAGGGCGATAGGGAGCGAGCCGTAATGTATTTACGTAATGTAAGGTGCCAAATTTTATTTGTCTATTTAAAGTAAAATGTCGATAAATGAATATGCACATATGCCCAAGGATTGACAGTGAATGAATTGTTGTTAAATACTTGTACTTTGTATTATTACCTTGATTACGAAATGTGTTAATGAAATACTGTGAGAATAAACGGAGATTGCCAAGCACTCTTTATATGTATTGGTTGTTTTGTTTTATTACTAAGTTCAAGGTTATCAGCATTTGGAAAGTGCAGAGTTGTAAACAAAATGTCCATATTTGTCCGAGCCAACCCAAGCCAAAATTTGTGTCCATGCTCATGAATGAATTTTGTGAATAGAGTTCCATTAACTGTCTGACCAGGCCAGACCACTACTGACTTTATGACTTTGAACATGATTTCATAGTATACCAGACACCCATACCATTATTAATAACACCAACTCTATCGTTCATTTGCTTTCCCAACTCGGTTGACTTGACTTTTGTCTCCCGATGCGATGCTCATCATTAAGCCTCATATTCTTGGCATGAATGGCACCCACCCACCCACCCACCCACCAAAAATATTCTGCTCAGTGATCTTTCATCAATATTACACTGACAAATGCATATACGTGACATCATGGTCATTCGCTGGCTGTGTGGCAGTGTTTCATTACACGCGTAAGTATACGGACTTGAAGTAGTTGATTATCTCTCTCCATCCATCGGCATGTCTGTCTGGGTGTAGTAGTTTATGTACAACAGAATAAATTACGCTGTGGAAATGAATGGGGAGATGTAGTTTAGTCAAATGACTTAATCCATCTCATCCCATATCTCTCTCACTTATCATTGTCGGCATGCTATGCGGCATTTTACACGTGATGTTGTTGTTGACGAGCTGGTCTTTTACATTACATAACAGCTCCATCCAGTCCAAGTAAAACCTCTTTTAACCATGTTGAAGTTGTTAATTTCAGTCAGTCAGTATGACACCATACACCGCATCGTAGTAATACATACTACTATCAGCCATCATTTGCAGGGATTTCTAATCATTAAACTGTGCCAAATTACATCATCGGGTTATTTGAAATGTCGAATTCAATGGTTGCCAAGATGAAGAACGAATTGGTCAACCCCATAAAAACTGTGCTTGTAGCAAACAGGGGTAAGTGAGATATTGAATGATTATTGAATAATGATTAATGTCGTTTCTTGTTAAAGGTGAAATTGCCATTCGAGTATTTCGAGCATGTTCGGAGCTAGGGATAAGATCGGTGGCGATTTATTCTGAGCAAGATCGAATGCATATGCATCGTCAAAAGGCTGACGAATCTTATCCAATCGGTCAAGACTTGGAGCCTGTCGCAGCCTACTTGAATATTCCGGAAATAATCAAAATTGCTCTTGAACATTCTGTGGATGCGATTCATCCTGGATATGGCTTTCTCTCGGAGCGGGCTGACTTTGCCGAAGCGTGTGTCGCGGCTGGCATCCGTTTCATTGGTCCTGCGCCCTCTGTCGTTGCGACGATGGGAGACAAGGTGGCAGCTAGAAAAATGGCTATTGCTGCCGGTGTGCCGGTAGTTCCTGGGACGGAGGACCCTGTTACTGATTCGACACAGGCGCTTTCTTTTTGCAAAGAACATGGACTCCCGGTAATGGTTAAGGCGGCATTTGGTGGGGGTGGTCGTGGGATGAGGGTGGTTAGACGGATGGAGGATGTGGAAGAGGTATATGAGTGGATTATAAATAGGATGCTGATATCTCCATGGTTAATGAAATGACACCACAATTTCTATAGCTTTTCAATCTGGCTTCGTCCGAGGCTAAATCTGCATTTGGAAATGGAGCACTGTTTATTGAACGTTTTATAGAGAAAGCCCGACATATTGAGGTTCAGTTGTTGGGTGATTCGTATGGAAATGTGATTCATCTCTTTGAAAGGGACTGCTCCGTACAACGGAGACATCAGAAAGTAATTGAAGTAGCTCCAGGTACTAGAATTATCCGGGTGGTAGTGGTGTTTAAAAAAGGCAGTCGAATGTCTATACATTGTTGAAAATTTAATTTAAAGCTCCACATTTGGAGGAAGAAGTGAGAGACGCTATGACTGCGGATGCAGTGAAATTGGCAAAATTTGTGGGCTATACGAATGCAGGGACGGCTGAATTTTTATTGGAGCCAAGTGGGAAATATTATTTCATAGAGGTTAATGCGAGAATTCAAGTGGAGCATACAGTGACGGAAGAGATTACTGGGTGAGGGAGAACTTCTTAGTTGGGTGGGTGGGGTTTTTTGATGATGTAAACATTTTCTGACAATTAATTGATAGGGTGGATTTAGTCCAAAGTCAGATCCGGATTGCGGCGGGTGCATCCCTAGAGTCACTGGGTTTATTAAACCAAGATTCGATTCGTATAGATGGTTCCGCAATTCAATGTCGAATCACAACCGAGGACCCTGCGAAAGGCTTCCAGCCTGATTCTGGGAGGATTGAGGTATTTCGAAGTGGTGAAGGAATGGGGATTAGGTTGGATGGAGCGACGGGATTCGCTGGAGCAATCATTTCGCCATATTATGATTCGCTTTTGGTGAAAGTAATTTCTCATGCGAAAGATCTTTTTTCGGCCGTGTCAAAAATTGATCGGTGTCTTAGGGAGTTTCGAATTCGTGGAGTAAAGGTGATGCTATTTTTGATATTTATGAAAACAAGGAGTGAATTTGAGTCTTTGATTAACAGACCAACATTCCATTTCTACTAAATGTGTTGGAGCATGAGCGATTTTTATCGGGGACATTGGACACGAATTTTTTAGACGAGCATCCTCAACTCTTTAACTTTTTACCGAATCAAAATCGAGCCCAAAAGATTTTAAATTATATTGGAGACGTGTTGGTTAATGGACCTTCTACCCCGCTCTCGACATCCTTAAAGGTTCAACATCAATCTTATGAATGAATGACCCTAGTCAAACTAGTCTAATAGAAATGCCTTCTTGTTTAAAGCCTCCAAGTGTAGTACCCGTGGTTCCCGCCACACCCAAGGGCCCACCCCAATCGCATTTAGGATGGAGACGAATAATCATTGAACAAGGTCCGGCTGCTTTTGCAGCTGCAGTTCGAGCTTATCCAAAACTTTTACTGATGGACACAACTTTCCGTGACGCTCATCAAAGTCTTTTGGCCACTCGTGTGAGGACCCATGATTTGGTGCGGATTGCCCCATTCGTAGCGCATAGGCTTCCAGAGCTGTTTTCGCTCGAGAATTGGGGTGGAGCAACGTTCGATGTGAGCATGCGATTTCTTCACGAGTGCCCTTGGGAGAGACTCATTGCTTTGAGGAGGCTAATTCCAAATGTCCCATTCCAAATGCTGTTGAGGGGCGCGAATGCCGTGGGATATACAAATTATCCGGATAATGTCGTCTACAAGTGGGTTTAGTTTAAGCAATATTATAAAGATTATCCTCCTTCGAATACATTACTACTTGTAGGTTCTGCAAGCTTGCCGTCCACCATGGGATGGACATATTTCGCATCTTTGACTCGTTAAATTATCTGCCAAATTTGCAACTTGGCATTGACGCCGTGCTAGAAGCAGGTGGCGTTGTTGAAGCTGCGATATCCTACACGGGAGATGTCGCTGATCCAACTAAAACTAAATATGATTTGAAATACTATCTTGACCTGGCAGCTGCCCTGGTTGCAGCTGGGACTCATATCCTATGCGTCAAAGATATGGCGGGATTATTGAAGCCACAGGCTGCGAAACTTTTAATCTCTGCGTTACGAACTGCCCATCCCAACATTCCCATCCATGTTCACACCCACGATACTTCTGGCGCGGGTGTGGCAGCGATGCTAGAAGCGGCCAAGGCTGGAGCAGACATTGTCGATGTGGCGGTAGACTCCATGTCAGGGATGACTTCCCAGCCTAGTTTCGGTGCCGTGGTGGCATCATTGCAGGGATCAGAATGGGCGACAGAATTCGGGCTTGAGGAGGTCTCGTTGTACTCTAGTTACTGGGAGCAGGCTCGTACCCTTTATGCACCGTTTGAGTGTACTCTCAAGTCTGGCACGAGTGATGTTTATCTCCATGAAATTCCAGGAGGTCAATACACAAATCTTCAGTTTCAAGCGTACTCGTTAGGGCTTGGGAGCCAGTTTCATAAAGTGAAGGCGGCCTATGCAGAAGCCAACATGTTGCTTGGGGACATTATTAAGGTGACCCCGAGTAGTAAAGTGGTGGGAGATTTGGCACAATTTATGGCACAGGTGGGTCATGTGATGTTTTTACTATGCGTAACCAAAATGATTTCCATGCCAACCAAATAATAAGAATCAATTCCCCACAGAATAAATTACATTCTAGAGATGTTTTGGAAAGAGCAGAAGAGCTGTCCTTCCCCAAAAGTGTGGTTGAATTTATGAGGGGTGAGATTGGTCAACCTCATGGTGGATTTCCAGAGCCCCTTCGATCAAAGGTTGAACATTGTGTTTGGAACTATTGATGTGGGTAATTTACTATTGTCATTGTCATTCAGATTCTGAAGGGTTTACCAGTAATTGAGGGTCGCCCTGGAGCCCAACTTGCCCCTTTTGACTTTGAGGCGGCAGCAAAAGATCTGAAAGAGCGGTTTGGCGAGAGGATTAATGAAAATGATGTCATGAGTTTCGCCCTCTATCCACAAGTTGCGGGAGATTTTTTCACATTTCGAGAAAAGTTTGGCCCAGTTTGCAAACTAGAGACGAGGATTTTCCTTGTTGGTCCAAAAACTGGGGAAGAATTCGAAGTGACGCTGGAAAAGGGGAAAACCCTTTCCTTCAAGACTTTGGCGGTTGCAGCCGATCTGAACAAGCATGGACGGAGGGAAGTGTTTTACGAGGTTAATGGCCAACTTCGATCAGTGTTTATTCGGGATAGGGCTGCAGCTAAGGTTGGTTCAGTCCGTCACCTTAATGCCCTTTATAATATTCATTAATTCTTGTCCGTCCATGTTGTTTAGGAATTGCACATTCATCCAAAGGCGGACAAAACTATCCGTGGTCAAGTTGGCGCCCCTATGCCTGGCGCGGTGATGGAGCTGCGAGTTAAGGATGGGGATAAAGTTTCCAAAGGAGCGCCTCTTGTTGTACTCTCCGCCATGAAGATGGAAATGATTGTCCAGGCACCGATAGAGGGTACTGTGACACAGGTGGTGGTTACTCCGGGAATGAAATTGGAGCCAGAAGATTTGATTCTTACAATTGTTTAATCGACAAATAAAGATGGGCATCTGCATTGTTGGTGTGATGTAGTATCTATGTTACGGATTACTAGTTGATGTGAAGAAATGCTTCAATACGAGGCAACCTTCGTGTCCAAATGGCATTTACATACACCCATTTTATTTTAAGGAATAAAGTTTACTAATTTACTGGAGAATGTACGGTTGAAGGTATATGGAGCTATATATATGTCACATAAGAGTCATTAATTAAGCAACAATCGAATTTAATCATTCATTGTTTGGAGAGGTTATACCTCAGTAGCTAAACGGTAAAAGCGTCAGACATGTATTCTGAAGACGTGGGGTTCAATCCCCCCCCCCCCCCGGGGCTATATTTTTTTCAAATCATCGTGATTCCATATTTGTTTAAGAAATTTAAGTTGTTGACTGTACAAGAACGCAGGGATTTACATATTTCTGTATAAATATGCATTTAAGTATTTGTCTCGTTTGAAGAGTCCATCTGCGAAGCATTGGTCGTGGCCATCATGGTTAACTGTTAAGCGCATGGTCAAAATTGTGTGAATTATATGTAGAGCTGTTCATTTATGGAACCATTTACCAGAGATTGGGATCATAATGTTGAGTACCGGTCCTTCGTTTAGTTATGCACACAATTAATTATTTAAAAAAATGACAAATTCAAATATAAGTGATTGTTAACGGTAAAAGGTAAAAAAGGCTAAAGTCACTTTGGCAAAAAACAAAAAGGGGTATTGAAGTCACTTTGGCAAAAAAATTAAGTCGCTTTGGCTAAAACCAATTTTATTTAAAATATGCAATATATGTACAACAATTTATTCCTTATCTGGCATAGCAATCACAAAACCTTTCAACCATGCCATAAATGCTTCACATTTAAAATGTCTTCGATAATTTGAAACCCTTTTTTTTATTCGGTGGTAGCCGGAGCGGTCCTCCGTCATTGAATTTTTCCAGCCTACTCTCAACACAGTTCTGCTCCGATAGTAAAGCAAATAAAAATCTCCACAATGGTGGTTTCGCATACTTAATTGATCGCTGGAAGCGATTGTGCCACCCTTCTATGAAATTAGACGTTCGTGGCACGAAAGATTTAACTCCTAACTTCTGAAAACATTACTTCATATGTGGACTGCGACTTGTTAGGTAATAATACGTAAATTAAAGGCAGCGACTCTTGGCGACGTCTTCGTTTGTCATCTCTATCTTGCAATAGGCCATGAAATGTATACATCTGCCCTCTTTTTTTTACTATTTTAGGAGCGGATTTAAATGTTCCATCCAATATCCAAGTTTTGCAATTGGACAGTACCTAAATATAATTCATTAGTTTTTGCAAGACTCCGCTAAGTTTACAATGCTCACCGGGGCTGCTTTTCTGCTCATTTCTATGCTTTTGTCAAACTTTTGCCAAAGTGACTTCAAAATTAATTTTTTCGTGTCCAACGTTAGCCAAAGTGACTTCAACGCGGAAAAAAAACCTTAGCCAAAGTGACTTTAGCCAAATTGACACCGAATCTTGTTAACATGGATAAAATAATTAATATATCATTGATTCAATATCAAAGCAAGTCAAGGATCCAACATCTCTCTACTTTTAATTTCTACTACAGCCAACGTTAAATATACTATGATTTAATTTCAGTAAAATGTGTATTATTTGATTGATGGCCTGTGGTGTAATTACCATCTAGTATGGGTAGCACTGGGTAATAATAAATAAAAATAAAATTTGGTAGCATAAAAGAAAGCAAAATAAATGTAACGTAAAGTAAGAGTAAGTTCAGGTCGTTGTTAAAATAAAATGGTCTTGGTAGAGAATCTTGAGAGAAAGGCAAAATAAACGATATACATAATACATTGAAATACAAAGGCAAATGGTAATCGACAGGTAAAGACACGTTGGCAAATATTAAACTGTGTAATTACAACCCAAAGATTTTCTTTTATATTACATTCCGTATCAGTTCCTATTTAGTCTGCAGGAGCATAATGTATGTTTGTATTCTACATTTCCATCAATATTATTAGAATACGAAATATGTGGATGGTAACGAAGATATAAGTGCAAAAGCATTAGGATGAATGATAATGAAAACTTCCTCGCAGCAATAATAAGATCATTGCAGAAATTTTTGCTTTCTTCTGGGGAAAGTGCAAGTATTATATTGTGCACATGAAGGAATCATAGGAAAGAAAGCAATCGCAGTATTTATGCGCTGTGCATCATCACAAAAATTGTATTCCATAAAAAGTTGTAATGTTTCTCAATTTCCTTAATTACACAACAAAAAGTGTACATGGGACCTCTTTCTTATCCCTTATCTACAACAGGTGGGATTGAGCAATTTCAGCCTTTACTGATGTCACATTTTCATTGAAATTACTGAGACAAAACTAATTTTGTTGGAAGTGGGTAATTTGTAGAAGTGCAAGTAGCATAGCGGTTTGATTCTTGGAAATATTTTGTAGTAAATATGAAGCAAGAAATTTTGACTTTAATATTGAGAAAGGTTAAGGATACCTTACGAAGGAGTCATTTACACACTCTTCGTATTCAGATATATGCTACTCAATCTAAAGTGTTAATTGCACCTCATTATATACTCATTACCTAGTTTTGTAAATGATTACAAAGGCTGAATGATGACAACTTTCTCTGAAATTTAATTAGCTTGTCTCACTGTTACCCCAAGTGTGTGGCGTTGGGCGGGTGGGTTGGTGGTGTGTATATTGCAGATGAGATTATGGCCGCAAGTTTTACATTGTTCTGGAGAAAGTGCATGTGTGCATTATATTAGTTATGACCAAGAATTAATATTATGCCCTGTACTTACTTGTGGCATAACGTAACGTAACGTAAAATTAATTCCGAAACTTCTCGTCCTTATGTAGAACCTGTAGGGGAAGAACCACCAAATTATCATTACATATGTAAATAACAACTTTGTTTTTGTTAAAATCTCATCCAGGATATTGGTGAGTGGCAATGTTCCAAAAATGGATGCTGCATTTCCACGTTGAATGGCAATGCTTACATATGCGTTGTATGAGATAACTGGTTCATCTGGGCTCTGCGGTGATTGTGGCTATATATCCTTTGGTCAAGTGTCTTTATGAAGATTAACCCTTCCTTACCCCAAACCCCCGAGGTTTCAACGGCAACAGGAGTTGTAAAGTATATACTGTGCTGATCGATGTACAGGAGTAAAGGGAAAACGGTTGCGGGGGTGGGGTGAGGGTGGAATGAAGTGGGGGTGGGGGTGGAATGGGGTGGGGGTGGAAAGGGGTGGAATTAGTAACGCCGGGGGGACGTTTGCGGTACCTATAGGGCTCGGGTGATTAGGCCATTGGCTGTTCCGTGGCATGAATGACGCCCACGGCTTTTCTTGCATGCTAGACCATGTCTACCCCACTGATTTATGTCTAATCCACATGTGTATTTATGGGGGTGACATATGGGGGCTCCAAGTCTTACAGCAACAGTGATGCAACAAAATGGTCGCAGATCATCCTGTGGACATGGAGTCAAAGTTCAAAAATATTTCAGCTCTTGCCAGGGGGAATCACTTTGTGAATGTAACTTGGTAGACCACCACATTACATTGATATGGGGGTCAAATGTCAAGAACATCATTCATTACGTTATAACTTTTTTCGTTGCGCTATAAAAGCTTCTTTATATTCTGTTTACAATTATGTATTTATTTCTACTCTTACTGATTAATAATTAATCAATTAATTATGTATAAAATTTATAACAATTTTTTCTTCACAATCTGCTTTAAAACTAATACTAGTCTATATTTTCCACAACTTCATAGCAATTGAGCTACCACCGTATAAAAGATAATGGTAAGACCCATCCAACGAAGTCAACATCTTATTGCTGCTATGCACATGCTTGAAACTCAGCATTTCTTGCAGCAGTCGACAAACCTTTGTGGCATTCGTGCATGCGGAGCAAAGCAAATGTCAATTAACAATTAGTTAATCATCGCTTAATTAATTATGTCTGACTGAAACTCACATTAGACGACAATCCGCAAACAACATGATCACAATCAGACAATAAGGCAATATCTCTCATTATCTCGAAAAGGCCATGTATCCTTGTATCTGGTGATGAGAAGTTGGATTCGAATCCAATAAACTTCCACGAAGGGTACCTGGCACAGAAATAACTGCAACTGTGAAATATTAATTTACTAAATACATCCCGGATGAAAGTAATTACATCTCTTTCGCTAATGATAAAACAGATTTGTCATCTGAAGCTACAAAGACAGCTTTTTTCTCTGTGGACGATGAATTTGCAAAATAGGATTCGACGACATCCATATACTCTTGAATTTCATGATGTGAATCTGGACTTTCGTCCGTTTTGTCGCCGCGTCGGACATGAAGCCTGCCAGAATATTGAAATATCTGAGCTAATTTGGAAGTCTTGAAATATTTTTTCATTAAAAGACATATTACCCGACAATCGTCATATCATCAAAGAAACCAGCTTGGGTCTTCCATTCCTTTAACTGGCTTAAAAACTCATCATTGAAAGCCATGACGTACTTTGTAAACTGTCCAACGATCCAACGCAATGGGTTCAAATGTCGTCTCTCAAGGATATCAGCAAGTTTAGTATCAATTGGAATTCCAAAATATAGAGGGAATGGAATATTCCAAATTTGCTCGAGGTGTCTGATCGAGTTATAACATTCAGCTAAATGTAAGCAGTATTATTAAGTTAATAATTATTAATTAGGGCACACATTACATTATCAAAATTATCTTGTTCGAATAAGTAATAAAAAGTCTGAAATCTTTACATTGAAAATCTTGGCTACGAAAATTTCTTATACTAGTAAAAAATACTTTGCTGAAAACAAATACACACATATTATCGCGTTCTATCTGAAATATTCCCTCAATAATTTAGGATTTTGATCCTAATTACCCAATAAATATTTTAAGAAAATAAATATTACCTTGCTCTAACGCCCATCCCCATCCCCAAGTTAAGGTGTTTGTGCCACGGCTACAATTTGATCCTAATGGACGAAATATTTCGCTCCATCGTCCTGAAAATGGCCAATCGTCGTATTTAACGGTATGAATTAGAGGCAAATTCGTTGCGTATGACATTATCAGACAAGCAATCCTGTGATGCATTTGACAACCTATACCACAAACTGGAGAAAACATATCTCAATGTTAATATTTATAGCGTTGACCGTGAATCATATTTAAAGGAAGGGCCGTTATTCTATAAAGGTATATATATACCCCCTTCCAACCCGCATTCCATGTTAGGCCCTTGGCAACTTTGCTGCTGAATGCTTGCAATCTGATGCTGTACAATATCTGAAATATACGTTTCCACCAAAGTTGGTTCCGACAGTTCAAGATTTTCAAGGATTTTAATTTCTTCACTTGTTAGTTTGGGAATCTGCATATGTTTTCGCAATGTCCTAAGAGCAACAATCAGAATCAATACGACATGTCCTTCAACATCCCCTCCACTCACAATATTATCGAATATTGACAAAAGAACGTACCATTGCATCTCGACATCAGAGAGGTAACAGTTTGAATACAATATGTAGATTGTAGTCCAAGAGGTGAATAATATTAATATTAGCAAGACTTGTGGACGACTCGGACGATTTATCAAGTAACTAATTCCTTTATCACTACGTACGTTGGCCATAGTAGTACTTTGTATTTCAATGGATTGCAAGGATACTTTATAGACAGATTTTTACTGTTTGGAATAATCGCTAGATACAGATTGTTAATATACGGATTAATTTTATAGTTTTTTCCTGTCGGGATTTAATACGTATTTCTGCCTAAACAATAAACGAATGAATTGAATGAGAGAGTCGAAAAGCATTGTATTGACTCGAAGGATGATAACAACCCAAAGTAGTGACAAGATAAGTAACGATGTATGTTGCAACATAATTGATTGATTGATTGATTGTTTATTAAAGTCACGTAATATGTATTACAAAGAATATTTTCAATATAATGGCGTGTACCGTGTATGATATACATCGGCAGAGCATCAATGTTTGACACACCATAAATAAATGTTTCAAGGCATAGGACACGGCTCACCAAACTCGCTGTCTCAATCAATCTCATAATTAATATCAGCTTGGTATTATAATCAATTTAAATAATTTATAATTATACATATAAACACTGACGGCTCCTTTTAGCAAAACCTTTGCTCTAATTGTTATCCGAAGTTTCGATTCGGAACCCAGTTTAATTTTTTGTTAAATGCAGGTGGTCAAAGCAGGCTGGTGAAGAACGACGGGTGAGATTGGCAGCGGTTGAAATTCAGGTTCTGAATTACTTTTACAAATCATCAATATAACCACCACCCCCTTCACTGGGACTGGGGCAACTCCTATAGTAGATCAATGGCCCGTAAGTATTTTGGCCCACCACTCCCTTCAGTCGGGCAACTGCCCCAGTAGATCAAAGCCCTGTAACCAATTTTGGGGGTTTTTGAGATTATCTCAAAATCTTGGGGGGAGGCGCGCCATTTTTTTTGCTGATTGTTATTCTCAATGAAATTTTGCACAATTTGATGTATGCATTGATAATATTCCATGTTGGAAAGTGGGTTATAATGCCTTGAGAGAAATTTAATAAACAAATATAAAAAAACAAAATTGGTTTTTTTTAAGATTGACTGATTGTGCGCGCCCCTGTTTTTATTTTTGAACCTAACTCGGCTTCCAATTCTGCGAATTAATTTTGATGTACGCCTCGACCATATCGGTTAAGGTCGAAGTTTTTCATATCGATTATAAAAATGTTTTTTTTGAGATTATCACAAAATCGTAGGAGATGGCGCGGGAATTTAATTGCTGATCCTTGACTTTAATTGCTGAAATTCTGCACAATTTGATGTATGCATTAACAATATTCCATTAGGGGATGTGTTTTTTAATGAATTGAGAGAAATTAAATAAACAAATATCAAAAAAAAAATTTGGGTTTTTTGGGATTTTTTAAAACCTTGGGGGGAAGCGCGCCATTTTTATTGCTGATCCTTATTCGCCATTAAATTGTGCACAATTTCATGTATACATTGACAATATTCCAAGGCAGGAAGTGGGTTCTAATGAATTTATAAAAAAAAACAAGAAAAAACAAATGGGATTTTTTGTTTGAGATTATTACAAAATTTAGGGTGCGCCGGACTAGTTTTTTTGCTGATTCTTATTCGCCATGAAATTCTGCACTTTTCGATGTATGTATTGATAATATTCCGGTGTGAAGTGGGTTTTAGTGAATTGGCAGAAATTTAATAAACAAATATCAAAAAACAAACTGTGGGGTTATTTGAGATTATCTCAAAACCTTGGGGGGAGGAGCGCCATTTTTATTGCCGATCCTTATTCCCCATTAAATTGTGCACAATTTAATGTATGCATTAACAATATTCCAAGGCTGGAAGTGGGTTCTAAAGAATTTATAAAAAAAAGTAAAAAAAAATTGGATTTTTTTGAGATTATCACAAAATTTAGTGTGCGGCGGACTAGTTTTTTTGCTGGTTCTTATTCGCCATTAAATTGTGCACAATTTGATGTATGAATTGACAATATTACAATGTGGGAAGTGGGTTCTAATGAATGTATTAAAAAAAAACAAAAAGAATTTGGGTTTTTTGAAATTATCACAAAATTTGGTGTTGTGCGGCTTAGTTTTTCTGCTGATTGTTATTCGGCATGGAATTTTGCACATTTTGATTCATGTATTGAAAATACTCCGGCGTGAGAAGTGAGTCTTATTAAATAAAATAAAAAAACGATCCAAAAAAATTGTTTTTTTTTTGAGATTATCTCGAAACCTTGGAGGAGGCGCGTCATTTTTATTAATGAACCTGGCTTAGCTTTCAATTCTGCGCATTTCGATATACTCCTCGACCATATTGGTTAGGCTTTAACTTTTTCATATCGATTCTATTAATTGGTATTAAATAGTATTAGTTACCTTATTAAATTATATATCCATTGCGTCAATCAATCAATCAATCAATCAATCAATCAATCTTTATTCAAGTGACTTCGATGTATAATATGGTTTACACATTGATCTCAACATCAGATCACATAAAATTCGATCCAAACCAGTTTGTTAAATTGATTCTTATTTACACATAAATAAAGGTTGAAATGAAATGAAATGAAATTGTTGTGGAAAGTAGCTGGAGGCGTTAATTAAACAAAGTGACACTTGCCGACTGCCCATTTTGACATTTTAATTTCTCTCTAATTTATGGCAACGATTACATATGGATCATAAGATTAAAAAATCTTAACTAACAATAAGCATATTAACCCTAGAAAGAATTGTTTATTTATGAATAGAGAAGGTTTATCTTAAATTCTAAATATAAAGAAAATATCTAGTCTTCAATTCACATCAACTTGTGTCCTATAACGTCCTCTTAGTGGTTTGTATATTACAAAAAAAGCAGTCCTAATGATAATTTCATGAGTTTCTCAACAAGTTGTATTGTAAAGCTGCATACATTTTTCCAGACTGCCAAAATATCCAAGTAATACAAATGTAACGATATGTATGTATTGAACACATATAATTTTCATGTATATGAACATCAATGTGTGTTTCTCTATTGGTACCATTTCCTTGGTACATGAATCGTAAAAAATGGGTCTTTCAAGAAAAAGGCGATTTCGCATACTTAACTAGATGCCATTATAAAGCACCTGTCCTTTAACTATTAGTTTTCTGCAGTAGAATTTTGGCAGTGGTGAATTTCCAACTGGACAAGTTGTCCTAGAAAACCCTCGTTTGGATTTGCGACGGTGCGTTTCTCTCTTAAATTAAAGAATTGTTGGTATGCACAGTGATATTGAGTGATGGAATATTTATGTACTACCTGACCAGAGTAACAGCTTCTTTTACTGTCTTGTTATGCTTCATGATGAGATATCCAATGATCAGGGTGGCAGATCGACTCTTGCCCATGAAGCAGTGGACGTACACTTTTCCTAAAATCAAAAATATTTAAAACTTGATGGTGAAGGTTGGAGCATTAAAGTCAGACTTTACCGTCAGAGGATAATGCGGAATGGATAAATTCCGATGCAGTTTGAAAGAAGGAATGGTTAATGGGAAATGTTGGATAGTCCAAGAGAGGAATGTTGAGAAATTGACAGGATAATCCTCCATCAAGATAAAATTGCAGATCCGTGTCAACACCACCTCCGATATGTTTGTTGAATGGGGTAGGATCAATTGAAGGGTCGGTGGCATTCAATATGTGGGTTATGCCAAGGCGTTTCAATGTAGGTATGTCAGTTGCAGTGCTCCTGTGGAGTAAAATTGTAAAGATTTAATGATTTGTTAATAATGGAATTATAAAGACATTGGCCCTTATATATAAAGACCCTTATATAATATATATATAAAGACACTTATATACCTTCCTCCAAGAAAGAGTCCAGGAATGATTTCGTCATATTCTGTCCAAATCTCTGAGGGGCCTGAATTACGAATCTCTCTCAGGTTTGCAATGGCCACTTCCCAATCTTTTGAGCTCATGGTTATTAATTCTCTATTGTCAGAATCGGATGAGTGGAAGGGAACGAATTGAGTGGTATACACCAAAACACTGTCGGCTGGTTGTGGCTAAAGTATATAACCAAACATTATTGCAGTCCAGGAATTTGTGATTTATTCACGAGTGAGATGACGCACAGTCAGGTTATCAGATTACTAAACCGAATGGAACTTTAATGGTCCCACAGTATTTAGTAGATTATTTGGTAGATTGAATCGTCACGCGATAGCTCGCATATACCATGTTGCTGTGGGATTTTTCACAGTGTAAATCTTGGCCAAGAATGACATTTGCGGTTGAAAATATTAGAATGAATATGGTTAGGATATGCATTGTGTGATGTTTTGGCTGTTTGAATGAGAGAAAGACTAAAGTTATTGTTACCACTGGCTGTGATGGATCATAAATTCGATTTATTAATTTCAAATGCTTTGTGATTCTGTTGTTATCTGGTTATGTTTTTATCTTGTTCGGTCGTGATTAGATCAAAAAATGATTTTGGTATTTTCCGTGGCATATATATTTAATAAGAATATAAAGCATACGAGATAAACTTGTGCATTATAAAACTCGGCATCTGTTGGTAGTTCTAGGAGATGTATTTCATGGACTGCTTTCAGAACATGTAGCCATTGTTACAGATTACCAAGCCGAATAGAAATTTAAAGGCTCCTCACTTTGGTTCAGTTATTTTACATGGTACATATTAGATCACAGGATTGAGTTAATTTTGCATGCATTCAACTTTGGTATCAAATGAGAGTACGTAAACAGATCAATTAAAATAGCCATTACATGACATGTTGTGCGACATCTTAATCTGGTCTTTTATAAATAAATTTATCTCATCTCACTTTATCGATAACGATACACTTATGCTATGCATAAGAAACATGCTGTTTACATATACATCCAGCAACTCGATTGTATCCATTTCCATCTTTCATTACAAATCACGAGATGGTATACACCTTTCCATTTCTTGAATTCCAAAATGGTTTTACTTCTCCATATATTTGTGAAAGGGTTTCAACTTTGTTTCGAAGTTGTATTCATTAATCCCGTGGTAGGTACTTTGCCGCATGTGCGAACGAGTGCAGTATGGTTTGGAAATCTTGTCAGGTTGAAACCCTCTTGTCCCACTTGTTTTGTGCACTTGTAACTTTTAATTTTGTTAATCATGTCCATAAAGTCCATATAAACACTGGTTCACCGGCAAAAGCGCGGATGACCTCCCTCTCTCTTTCGTCAAATTCATGATAAAATAATAGCGTCATTAGATCCTATGACCTACTTGAATGAATATCAACTGAAATAAGCACTCATAATGATACTGCGAGGATAACAACGCATCATACTCATACTTACACCTTCGTCACTTGTAATAAATTATCCGAGTCCAATATTTAACTCAGATAACAACCCGTCTCTCCCGTCATCACTTGAGTTATATTTGTCTCTGACAATTTGTACGTAAGTATCCAATCCCACAACATTTCTTAGCTCGCCGATTGTGAAGCACCTTTTGAATTAAACTCCCCTTTTGAAATTGTAGGCATGTATTATTGAAACACTTGAAATATATGTATGCGACCTTATTCGAATTGCAAGGGTTTCCATAATATGAATGTTAATCTGTAGAAATAAAAATTTACCCAAAATATTCCGCTACATTTTTGCCTCTCTCCTCAAAATCTTTGCATGAATTGTCGTGCAATTGTTGACATAATTGCACTGCTGCATAAATGCTTTATATCTCTGCAAAATCCATCATTAAAGTTGAAAATTTTCTAAATGGAGAGTTTCTTAAAAAGTGTGCCCATCGAGGCCACTTAAACGTAAGCACTTATGGTACATTTTCCTTATCAACTAGTTATCGAAATCAATCGAAATTGAAAATCATGCTCATTATCTGCATTACAGAAATAGACCGTACCTTAAAACGTGTATATCAAAAATCAAATAAATGCCGAAATATTGAATTACTCCGGGAATCTCGGGGAAATTCTAAAGACTAACTTTTTAAAAACACCCTACATTTAAATCTGCTATATTATTGATATATCTGCATGTTAAAATAAGCATTTTAATAACCTGACATATTTACTGTCAAAAACTGGCATCAACGGTGAACAACGAGCTACGTTCACCGGCTACTGCACTTGTCAGCATCACCGTCACCAAACTCCTCTCTGCACTCTCAATCACTATATATTGACATTCGACATATCAGCATTTTATCTTCTTTTACGTATAGCTTATTACGTATATAATGTTTGCACATTATATTATAAATTGATTTGTACATCCCTCAGTCAGGATCAGTGCATGCAGAGACAACAGACACTACACTGTAGGAATATTTACAATTTTGCCACCGTTGGACTCAAATTTCTAGAGACAAAATGAATTTCATTTCGCTCATCTCCATGTGTCTGGCATTAGCTAGTATTGGAATCTGCGAAACTGGTAACAAGTCGCAACCTTATAAACGCTTACCATTATGATTTCAAGTAGGTCGTACATAACCCACCCGACTTATTTTTCACAGTTGATACAGAGCAGCAACAAGACGGAGAATTGGTCTTTATCGGGAAAGGGAGCACCAAACTATACTTTACTTTACTATTAACAGTTAAGCAACCACAAGTCATATTCATTGATATCATTCTAAATAGATGATTTTTTTACATTTTAGTACGGCCAGTCCTGGATGGAAGGATTTAGCTACTGCCACTTTCGTGGATTTATGCCTGCTTCCATTCAAACTGAAGCTGACCACTTATTAGTGACAACATTTTTGAATTCTTCAAATGCCATACCAATAGAAAACAGTAATTCAATATGGTTCTACTTGTTCAGAACTACTGTTCTAGCAGGGTGTTAATTTTTTACAGAATCATTCTTGCTTGCTGCCACCGATCACATGATCGAAGGCCAGTACCAATGGCTTGTGAACAGAGATGAAATCAAGGTAGGAAAATGGGCTACCGGAATGCCCTCTGGGAACACAAGTCTTAATTGCTTGGGAATCAATTCTCAAGGGGAATGGTTTGAAGAATCGTGTACTGGGTCGAAAATACATTATTACCTCTGCGAAACTCCGTTTAAGCTGTCGCCATCGTTTCCAATTTCAAATGACATGTCCTCACCACCAATGTATGGAATTGTCCCTAAGGAAGCTCCCCCTGCCGTAAATTCCGCGAATATTGCGATTAGCAGCCCCTCTAAACATATCCCAATTCCCCGACAACTAATCCCAATTGGGTCGGTAGGAAACAAACTTTACTATCTTAATGACGAGGAATTGGTAAGTTTCATCATCTCTTTGAATTAAGTCACTTACACATTTAATCGAAAAGACGGAAAGTTTTTAAGCAAACCACTAAACAAACGTCCGCACAATGTCGAAATATCAAATCAGAATGAAATTAAATAAAGTTCGATCACTTCCACTGCTCTGGATTTCGATTAAAGTTTCGGGTTTTCGATTAGAAAATCAGAGCATCATTATTAAAAGTTTCAAAATATTCAAATCTTTCACTATTTTTCTTGAAACGTCCTTTAGATGTCTTTCATGGAGGGGTTGGATTATTGTCACGAAGCAGGAATGCGATTAGCGTCACCAGAGACTCAACTTGAACTGAGTTTCATTGTGGATTATATGCGTCAAAACGGTTAAGACTATAACCATTTTTGTAAACAATGAACAATTTGATTACTATATCGTTTTTGTCAATGTTTAAATTTCAGCCATGAATCCAGTTCTCGCAGTTTGGGATGCACTTTCTCTTTCATGTCTGCAAAGTAATGCCGAATATCGATGGTTTTA
>JAQIWQ010000025.1:0-39054 GCA_034695825.1 Folsomia inoculata | reverse complement strand
AAGGCTGCATATCTCTTCCCATCCAGACCGAGCGGCCTGACAACCCACTCGAGCGAAGAGCATATCCAACCCTACAAGGGATAAAGATATTGTTACATAATATCCACCATATGTCGCGATTCATGCCCGTAATCAATAGATATACAAAATAACATAGGCGTTAGTCAGAATAATGTACGTAGGTAGGTTCTTGTCCATCGCATGATCCAAGGTGAACATGCCACTAAATCAGATCCCATGATACAGCCGCATGGCTGCTTAACAAAGATGACTAGTATGGTAATCAGTAATGATGATGACAATTGCTAACTCGACAATAAATACAAGACAAGAACAAGATCACATAGGTTAAGTAAGATTAGTTCGCCACAGGATGTCTAATATTATTATAGCACGTAGCTAGTTTATTTAAGGGGTGCTGCGACGCCCGGATAGTCAGTTGTCTTTTGAGTGTTGAGCTGAATGTTTTGAAATAAATTGTTCTCCCCAAAATTACACATCACGTTTTCTCCACCAAGCACTTTCTCCCGCCCGACTTTCTCCATCATCATACTTAAACTTTCACCAACCGAACCATAATAAACTAGCTTAACAATTGGTGCCGAAACCCGGGACCTTTAGTTCCGGTACTACTTTCTCTTCTTGTGATCAATTAAAGAAAGGTACGTTCAGTCAAACTTTCTACGCTCTCCCACATTCTTTAATACGTTGATAATCATGTGTATCATGCCCGATCGAAAACCTGAGTGTGATTGTGGCTGGTTAAATTTTAATCATGTACTCACTTGGTGGTACTAAGAGTCAGTGAAAGTCCCAATCCTTTCTCACTTTCTCCAATCCCTAACAGTCCCCGAGTCGGGAGAAAGTTGTGTGTAAAGTCAGACATACCATTCACTCACACTCAATATTCAACCCGGCCGTAATAAATTTATGTATATTTTGAGCTCAAGGTGCTGAAGCGACCGCTTGGGGCCAGATCGCTATCACGCTTTCCCTTTTCGTTCCCATCGGGTGAAACACTTGCCAACAAGACCTCTTCAACCTACTGAGGATTCCCATCTAATCTGACCCCGGTTGGGAAAAGTAGCTGCTAGCTGATATCTACTTTCGGTAATGTGCATCTTTGTCTTGCTTATAACGCAGTCGCTCCGGGCACGACAACCGTAAAAGAAAGAAGCGCTGTAAGCGCATATGACCGAACCGGCACGAAAGTCGGGTCGGGTAAGAAATCAAATACCCTCCTTCCCATACGAGGTTGGACAAAGGGATCAGGCGATACCGGTAGGGCAAGGGCCCATTGATAGCGTTTCTGCAACCGAGTCACATGACTCTGCAGTAATATTTTTGAACACTAGTGAGACCAGACAATTTACCTCCACAGGAGGACAGGTAGAATTAGGCGAAGACAGGGACAGTAATAGGGAACCAGAGTTAGACAGTAGTCTCGAACGTGACGTATTTGAGGACGCTCACGATCAAGATCCACAACAGGAAATTTCCCATGTCCCCCCTAACCCCGTTTCAAGCAATACAAGTGAAGGACATTATTCGAACCCTCGACATCCAGATTCAAGCCCTGAAAACCCTGCAACAATTGGGCAAGGGATATTTGAGGAAACACCCCCAAACTATTCTCCAGATCCAACACTACACTCTCCAAATCCAGCAGGAACTCCTCAGGTTCCTCGTCCCCAGTCAACGCGAGGTTCGTCTGTGGCCCCAGGAACCCCTGACGCCACCACAGAGCGACTGAACGCGTTTGATCGGAAGCTGTTTATACTTCAATTGCGCGAGAAGAAACGGAGACAAGAAGCCAAACAGCAGGCCCTTCAACGCCAAATCAGCCTTCCGTCCTTCTCAAAAGAAACCGAAGACCCCTTGATACAAGCCTATCCTTCACCCCGAAGGAACAGCAGTTGCCATTCAAATATTCGAATAATTCCCTTCGACTCGTCCTTTGGAGAAAGCTCCGTCGAGTCTCTCAATAGTGTGAACCCGGACTGGTTTCTCTCTACCTTTGGTGAACCCGATTGGGTGAAAGTCGAGCCCGTCGACCCTGATACAATTCCTCGTCGCGTTTATAGCATCCCAGACCCCATCATGGCTTTCTCCATGTCTAGCCTGGTTACACCCACTGCCCTCTTACACTTTGACGCTGAGAAAGACGACATAGAGGAGTGGCTCGCCACGTTTGAGACTGTCGCCGCTGGGGGAAAGTGGAGCGAAGACCAACAAGTGGCCTTTTTACCATTGTTTCTTGGTCTAGTGGCCAAACAATGGTACCACGCGTACCAAGCCGAACAGTTAGTGGCAAAGAAAACCATTGACTGGGATACGCTGAAAGCAGCCATCCTTGGTGCTTTCACCCGTTCGGAGAAAGATAAGAAGAAAGCGTCCAAGCAGTTACGAGAACGCAAACAGAAGGGCGACGAAACTGTAGATGAGTACATCTATAGTTGCCTTGCCTTGGCCGCTAAGGCCGATAAAGCAATGAAAGAGGAGAAGAAGGTGAAAGCGATTATCCGTGGCCTGCTCCCACATTATTTTACGCCAACCTTTTTGAAAACCTTCGCCACCGTGGCCGAGTTAATTAAACACCTGCACAGCCTGGAAGACGCCCAATATGTGTACGACCGTAAAACAATTTTCAGCTCTGAACAAGATTCCAAAACGGGCAGAGATATCCAGGACTTGAAGGCTCTCATCCAAAAGATGTCGGACCAACAAATCAACGCCCTGCAGCAACAACAAGTACCACGACGGACAGGATCATATTCGCCACGTCCCACCGGACGAACAAATGATGGGAAGATAATCTGCTTCCGTTGCAATCAAGTGGGACACATTTCAGCCGAGTGTCGAAATAAACCTTACTGTTTGAATTGCAAAAAGGAAGGACATCAAACCCGCTCTTGCTGGAACAATAAACCTCAGGTTAAACCAAATGAAATGAGAGGAACCCCTTCCATAACCCCACCAGCGAGCAATCCAACCAAGCCAGAACCAGCTTCGGGAAACTTCCCGAGGCGCACCTAAACGAAGGGTGCGCCGTGTCCCCCATCAATTCCATTTCACAACTATCACCACCATTGACCGCTACCACCACGACTCTAATTCGTTGTTCTGGACGTATTAACGGCAAAAATGCCCAAATTTTAATCGACTCTGGTGCTGCATGCACCGTTATTCGCAAAAGATTCGCTAATACCACCTTTATCCCATCCCAGATGAAATTAATTACCGCTACCGGTACAAAAAGCAAAATTCAGGGAATTGATAATACCCATATCCAATTAGCTGGATTGGATACACACCATCAAACAATTATATGTGACGATATTAGGCACGAGGTGATCCTGGGTAGTGACTTCCTACGGAAATATGAAATGGAGATCAGTTATAAAACTGACACGTTAATTAGCTTGGTAGGGGTAGAACCTTTCCGCGTTTATAATGATAAGAGCGTTGAAATTTCGGTTTGCGAGCTTACAGCCAACCAACCTCTGAAATTTCGCACCGTTAGTGCTAACCATGTGCCGCGGAATTCTCTTACCCCCATCCAAATTCAGTATACTAATAAATCTGAAACTCCTGGTTTAGTTATGATCGAAATGCATGAGCAACTGACAGAACGATACGGTATCGTTTTCGAACCTGCACTGGTCGAAATCAACGGTAGACACGGTACTACCACCATTAATATTCGAAATGTAGAAAATTACGCCAAAACCCTTCCCCGAGGAGTAGTACTAGGGGTCGCCGAACCTGTTAGTTTGCTGGATATTTTAAATATCCAGGCCCCAACACTCAAGCAGCGAGAGGCCCGAGCATTAACCCCAGATCAGCTAAAACAATTAGACGTCAACCCCGACATGCCGGTACAAGATTTGACTGAGTTACAGGAACTTTTAACCAAGTACGGCGATTGTTTCGCGTGGGATTTCGCCACCTTAGGCGAATGTAATCTGGAACCCTTTACCATTGACACGGGTACCAGTAAACCTGTTTATACCCCTCCTTATCGGGCGTCCCCAGCAGAACGCGAAAATATTCGCCTTCAAATACTAGACATGCTACAGAACGGCATCATCGAACCTTCTAACAGCCCTTACGCGTCCCCGGTGCTCCTCATATCCAAAAAGAATGGTACCATGCGTTTTTGCGTGGATTACCGTCGCCTCAACATGGTGACTAAGAAGGATAAATACCCCCTGACCAGAATTGATGACCTCCTGGACAGTGTGCAGAACGCCAAAGTTTTCAGCACTCTCGATCTATTTGCTGGATACCACCAATGCTATATAGCCGAGCAGGACCGCGAGAAAAGTGCGTTTATTGTACCCGAGGGGCTCTACCAGTTTCGACGCCTTTGCTTCGGGTTATCGAACGCCCCCTCATATTTTAGCCGGATAATTAATACCGCCATGGCTGGCCTCACGTTTAATACGGTGCTCGTCTACTTAGACGACCTAGTAATTCCGGGACGTAGCTTCGATGACCATTTGCAGCGGCTGGAGAAAGTTTTGCAGCGCCTACGCAAATATGGCCTCACGCTGCAACCCCCGAAATGCAAATTCGGGTATCCGGAGGTTTCCCTCTTAGGGCATGTGGTCAATGAATATGGGGTACAAGTCGACCCTGCAAAAATAAACGCCATAAAGGACTTCCCACAACCCACAGAGGCCACCGCAGCTCGGCGCTTTTACGGTATGTGTGGCTACTATCGCCGCTTTTGCAAGAATTTTGCAGACATCGCCCGTCCCATTAGTCTCCTGTGGAAAAAGGCCACGAGATTCGTCTGGGGACCGGAGCAAACCGTGGCCATGCAGGCCTTGAAAACCATGATGACTACCGCCCCATGCCTCGCACATTTTGATGGAAATTTACCCTTAGAGGTTCATGCGGATTCCAGTGGATATGGTACGGGATGTGTCTTAGTCCAAATCAAGGACGGCGTGGAACAACCCGTAGCCTACTCATCGCGAACTTTCTCTGACGTGGAAAGTCGCTACTCTACAACCGAAAAAGAAATTCTAGGACTAGTCCATGCGGCGCGTAAATTCCGACCTTACCTTTTTGGGCGTCCTTTTGTTTTTAAAACAGATCACCATGCCGCTTGCTTCTTGAAAACCATCAAAGAACCGTCCTCCCGTATCGCCCGCTTCGCCATTTACCTCCAACCGTTTGACTACACCATCGCTTATAAAAATGGGAAACTACATACTGACGCCGATGCGTTATCTCGCGCCCCTGTTGACCCCGGTACGGATAAAGCAGCCCAATTGGACAGTGATTCCTCTCTTGGGCCTCTCCCTGACTCAACTTCATGAAGACTTCCCCGCAACTTGGCTGGAGGAAGGGGTCAACACCATCGATTTGGCGGAAATTCGTGATATGCAGGCATCGGACGAATGGTTACGTGAACTCCGAAAAGTTCTGAAGGCGACAACCCCCCTTACGCCGGCTCTTCGCAAATATACTCTTACCGACGGCATTATATATTATCAGGGTAATCAGGACCTCCAACCCCTACTAGCCATTCCACATGCCCTCCGTGAGCTAGTGTTAGCAGAATGCCACGACTATCCCATGAGTGGTCATTTGGGCTATGCTCGTACCCTTGCTCGCATACGAACCCGTTACTTTTGGCCTACTATGAGCAAGGATATCATGGAATACACCTTAACCTGTCCCGATTGCCAATCTCGGAAACACCCAAGTCGTCGAGCCCAAGGCCCCTCTCAACCCATTCGTACGGAGCGTCTCTGGGATAGGATTGCCGTCGATCTATTGGGCCCCTTTACGCCCAGCGAAGCACATGAGAATCGCTATCTGATAGTCGCTACTGACCACTTCAGTAAATTCATTTTTGTTAAAGCTACACGTACAAAAGAAGCCGACGAGGTGGCCCGGTTTCTATTGGAGGACTTGATTTGTAAAGTAGGATGCTTCCGTATTCTGGTCACGGATCGAGGCAAAGAATTCACCGCTCACGTGATTCAGGATCTATGTGCTATGATTGGGACCACCAAGAAAACTACTTCAGCGTATCATCCTTCTGCCAACGGGCAGGCTGAACGTAATAATCGTACGTTCGCCATCATGATGTCAATGTACGTGTCCTCTTCTAAGCGACATAAAGATTGGGATACATGGATTCATCAGCTCGCATTTGCCTACAACACCATTCCTCATGAGACCACCAAGTACTCCCCATACATGCTGGTGTTTGGGCAAGAAGCGACTCTTCCTCTCGACGCCAGTCTGTTGCCCCCCGACGATCTCAATCGTATGGAGGCCGTTTCTAGACTCCACCATACACGGGCCGCCGCACTCGGACATATTCGCCGTGCGCAGACCCGTATGAGGGTCCGTCAGGATACCCTTCTAAGGGATGACGAGTTCCGCGTGGGTGAGACCGTCCGATTGTATACCCCTAAACGGTTCAAAGGATTAAGTGACAAACTCTTATCCCGATTTTATGGTCCCTACAAAATTATCCGTAAACTTTCCCCGGTGAACTATGAAGTGGAACTGCTAAATCCTGTGGGGAAAGCCATCAAACGTGACGTGGTCCACATCTCCAAACTAAAACGTGTCTCGCTACGCCCTCAGGATAACGAATGGCTGCTGGATAGCATTCCTGAAAACGGGGAGGACGCCGAGGAAAACGGGCCTCAACAAAATAGGGACCCCAATGGCGTATCCACGGGTAATGGGCATCCAAGGGTCTTACTACCGCGTCTCTCCCTACCTCCACCCATTCGTGCTTATCGCCAACACGCACAACCACCACAACTGGAAGCAATAAACCCTATCAGTCAACCAGCGGACATGGATGACCAAACCTTTAACAGTGACGCACCATCACTTCGTTCCACTTTATCCGTTCCACTACCGAATGAAAACAGAAGAATCACTCGTTCCATGACACAATACTGATCGCCAAAACCTTTATGACCTCCTTGTCCCTACTCATTGTCTGATCATATCCCAGTAGCCTTACACCCCCATATTATTCCCCAGGCATGTTATCATTTAGTATCCATTACTTTCGTTTCCAGGCCCCGGTATGCCACGCAAATCGCCGGAAAATGACTTTTAGTAATTTCCCCTTCTCACCTGGTCTTAAACCTCCACTCAAGCCGGCACAGTTACGCCGTATTCTTCAACAATTAGCAGAGCGACCGACTAATGTTACGCAATATCATTCCCCTCGTTCTCCTAAGTATGTAACCTTCTGCACTCATAACACATCGATTAACACGCACCAACCAGCACGAAAAGAGGAAAACAAGTCGAAATCAATCCAATCAGGAAACATGTATATTTGGAATTAAGAAACACAGCAATAATTCACTTTTGTCCCCGTCTCCAGTACAAACTGCACCATGCGTTACCTTCTTCCCTTGACTCTACTCGCATGGACTGATGCGACCCATGACCCGCACCCCATTCAAGTCATCAGTGGAGCCTACATTCATCGGCTGGACCACCTGACGCCATACGAAGGATCCATACCCCTCTACTACCGAATGAATATTACTCAACCTCAGGTTCATCACTTTGATGAACTAATCAAATATGAATGTGGAGAAGGAGCATTAGACACTGTCAAGACATCCTGCCTGGTCTACGAATTTGCTGTAGCCCAGCTTAAAGCTATATCACAAAAGCTAACTGCTCATGAACAATTTTTAGCTGTGGCTACACGCCACACTTATGTGGCTTATGACCCGGAAGAAGCAGTTGAAGTTTTTCAACCTGACGCTGGCGCCCCTAGAGACTTCATGCAAGAAGGGTCCGTACCGTTCCCCATCATTGAAGAAATAGAAATAGAAAAGCCCCTCGCCAATGTTAGCCTCCGACGAAAACGGAATATAGTATCCCAAGCCATTGGAGATGGGTTGTCATACTGTTGTGGACTTATATCCCAAGATGACATGGGGGCTATTGTCAGCAACGACGAATCGGTTCAACAATTTATGTCCACGGTCTCATCATCCGTGGTCAATGAAAAGAAAGAGCTGATACGCATCGAACACCGACTCGAAGAAAAGGATATAGCCCTCAACAAATCCTTTCACCAAGTTAAGGATGAAATCGATACAGTGATTAAAACCGAACTTATTCAACAACAGGAACTCCGGAGCTTGGTCCACAACAAAGCTAAAACTAACCTCATGCTGGTTAACTTGGCCCAGTATCAACACTGGGCTACGGACGTGTTTCAACACGCTGATACAATGAACCAATGCCGTGCTAATCTTATTCCCTTTCTTTTAGTCCCCGTAAGTACGTTACGACCGGACTTATTCACACTCCAACAACAGCTTCAAGCCGATGGTCGAGATTTAGCGCTGTCATTGGACGATGTCATGACGTATTATACGACGCCCTTGGCTCAATGTGTTTTTACAGAAACACAAGTGCTCGTCAAATTGGCCATTCCCTTTCGAGGAAAGACTAAACCAACCTTATTTGATATTCAACCCATACCGTTTTTGTGGCAAAAACAAGTTTGTCGCATCCAAATGGAACCCACAGTCGTCGCGGTAACAGATACTACAGTAATCCCGATTACTGGTCTTAACCTTCATCGATGTCATCGCGACTCACGGCTCTGTCCCCTACCCCAACTACTGACGGATGCCACATCGTTATGCTCGCAGCGTCTCTTCTTAAGGTCCACGATTGACGATTTGAAGGCTGTCTGCAAATTCGATTGTCAGGCTGCTACTAGAGCCTACGTTAACCAAGTAGCGCTTAATACGTTTATCATAACTAATGCCCCTGAAGGAGCTTCTGTCCAATGTGGCTCAAACCGGACCTCCGTTCCCGTGACGGATGTCGGTTCCTTGCAAATTAAGCTGCCCTGCCATTGTCGCATTCTACTACCCGGTCGAGACCCCATTTTCCCCGTGTATCCCTGCTCTCATCTGCATGCCGACGTTGGACTTACTCATTTGTTACCAGCCACTTGGACCACGCTGACCTCCGCCTATGTGGCAATACAGTCCCAACACGAAACTCCGACTTACGCAAATCTCACTGGATTGCTTAATACCACGTGGCTCGATGTTACCTCCGTAAAATTCGACTTTAATGAGACAGTTGCTGCCCTCGCCAATAAATTGAAACCACCGAAACTAGTATCATACACCTCAACCTTCTACACCCCCATATATCTGATGTTATGGAATTTGCTGAATTCGGTCGCTGTTGTAGGCCTTTGTTACTTGGTCCTTATCTTGTTCCGGAATCGGACGACAACAATGTATGCGGCCGCCCCTATCCAATACGTTCGCGGCCTTACCCCCGGAGAAGCTACCGATTTCATAGAAGAATTATCAGAATTAGAAATAACCATTGTGGCCATGTTAATACTTAATGTGGTTCTTATTCTTGCCCTACTAGTAATGTTGCTGGTCCTGGCGTACAAAATATATCAAACCCGACAATACAACAAAATGACCGTATCTGAAACGCCCGAACCACCATCTCCTCCCCCTGAGGAGAGTACCCTTTCAACAGGTCGAACGGATGGACTTATCGGTACCATGTCACCGGACCGCGAAGCCCGCATCCGTGCCGAAGGGTTCGAGCCATATTCACCACAGAAGCGAGACGCCAGCACCGATACGATAACCCGACCCATCATACTACCTGCCAGAACTTCGCGAGGAACCCTTTTTCCCAGCAGCCTGAACCTCGAAACCACCACCCCACTTTAATAATTCTTCGCGTCTTCTACTTCTGCCTCCTTACAACCATTGCTTTAACGGAATTATTGTATACTGTATGATTATAGTTATGCCATTGTAGTGCTATATGTATGAACATGTAAGATTATGTAAGATCATTATGTAAAACACCTTTTAAGATAAGCAAAAGATACTATGACAAGAAGTCTACATCATGACATGTCGATCGTTCCCCAGTGATCGCCTCCGATCCTGGTTCTTTTACATGCTTTCACCATATTTGTTATGATGTATCCGTTACTTAAATTTGGGCTCTTAGTTTCTCTTCAGATGGGCAAACGACGACGGTCGCCATCCATTTTCGACCCCGAACCCCCTTTTGTGGCAGTTCAAAGATGGGATGGATATAAATCTTGTCTAGTTTGGGAGTTTTTGACAAACTCGGACTCGGAGTCTGAACCCGACGTCCTTCCCCCTAAAGTAGCTGTGACATCCACCATCCCAGATCCCCAACCTCTCATCGAAACCATTACTCTGTCTGATGACTCTGACTCGGATGTCGAAATCCTAATACTGCCACCATCAGGTTCCCCCTATGAACCCCGACAACCCCCAAGTCCGGGTGGTAGCGATACTTCATCCCTGGATTCCATCTCGACGGTCGAATCTCCACTGCTCCAACCACGCCCATCTGACCAAGTTAGTGACATCTCGGATGACGACTTAGTCATCGAGGATTAATTACAACTCCCATTAGATTTGTTATTCGGTTGTATGTGTGTCTACCTGTTTGTTTCCGTCGTCTATGTTAGTTAAGTTGTGGATTCGACGGAGCTCATTGCCTGCGTCGGAAGAATTGTTACATAATATCCACCATATGTCGCGATTCATGCCCGTAATCAATAGATATACAAAATAACATAGGCGTTAGTCAGAATAATGTACGTAGGTAGGTTCTTGTCCATCGCATGATCCAAGGTGAACATGCCACTAAATCAGATCCCATGATACAGCCGCATGGCTGCTTAACAAAGATGACTAGTATGGTAATCAGTAATGATGATGACAATTGCTAACTCGACAATAAATACAAGACAAGAACAAGATCACATAGGTTAAGTAAGATTAGTTCGCCACAGGATGTCTAATATTATTATAGCACGTAGCTAGTTTATTTAAGGGGTGCTGCGACGCCCGGATAGTCAGTTGTCTTTTGAGTGTTGAGCTGAATGTTTTGAAATAAATTGTTCTCCCCAAAATTACACATCACGTTTTCTCCACCAAGCACTTTCTCCCGCCCGACTTTCTCCATCATCATACTTAAACTTTCACCAACCGAACCATAATAAACTAGCTTAACAATATATTTATTTCATTTTTTTCTAAATCCCATGAATAAATACAAAAACACAATGGAACAATTAGCATTAAATCTGCTGCGATTAAATAAATAATAAATAAACTTACAGTAGAAATTAATAATTATTTGCATTTAGATTAAGAAAAAAATAACAAGTTCAATTTTGTAAATGTATGTCTCAATTAACTCTCTGATTTTAACAAAGCAATGCAATTTTAACAAGTGAAAATGGAATGGGTTTTAGCCACTCTAGTTTTTGCCAAAATATTGACAACATTAAGTACAATGTATGTTTGTGCAGCTAACAGCACAAATTTTGAATGTACTAACATGATAATTACCAACATCGACCAAATCCATTTTTTCCTTCCTCGTTACAGCAGTCCTGAAAGTTTTGCTTGTTGGATGCAGTATCCAGCAATCCTTCACAGTTGCCGTTTTGCGCATTGTAAAATCCTTGACAACAGATGTGGGTGTCGCCCGCTTGATTGCAGACGCAAGCCGTACAGTCGGGGGTGAAATTGTCACATTGGCGGTCTCCCTCAGCAGCTATTATGCAAAACAGCATAATCATCAGGGTATTCTTGTAGAAGGACATGATTCTAAAACAAAAATTAAGAGTTTTATTAGTACGCGGTTGTTTATAAGATTTTGAAATTTAAAAGTTGAAGATACCTGAGAATGCAACTGGCTAGTTTGTTAAAATTGCAGCAACTGAAAGTCGTGGAATAAATGATGTTGGAAAAGCATTGTAGACACCTTTTTTATAGATAGGTTGACATTTGTTGAGTTGAATAAATTGATATGGTTGGACGGAAAATGTGAAATATTTGAAAGGATTAGAAAGGTGCTTTCAAGTGGTTTGAAAAGGGGAAGCCCTTTTATCCTTATCCCAACTAAAGAAGAAAGGAATCCTTTTCATGAGCAGTATTTTTTAATCTCTTTGCCTTAAGGAATAAGTCTAATTTGAGCTAAAAGCCGCATAGCAAGCAAGGTTTCGTTTTGGGTATGGAAAACTGTCTCCAATCGTAAACCTTTTCCAGGAATTACCCTCAAATTTTTTACCTGATAGATGTATGTGTTGAGCAAGTTTTACTTTTTATGTGGTTTGTAAAGTGGTTTGTGTGTAAAGTGATTTGAAAAGGAGAAGCTTTTATGTCTATTCCAACTTAACAGGGCAAACATTTTTAATGGACAAATATTTTTTAATTACTTTCCTTAGGGATATATGTCAGTCTATATTGAACCCAAAACCACCTAGCCGTGTCTAGTTTTCGGTATGGAAAACTGTCTCTAATCGTAATCCTATTCTAGGAGTCTACCCAGTTGTACATTCAATTCGCTACCTGATAAATGTGTGTCGTGGGAATGTTCTATTTATGTCTAAAGAGGGATAGAATAGAAATAGTGGTTGTCGCTGGTATGACAACGACTGCTGATATTGCAAGTTTGACTGACGTTATACCAAATACAATACTCCTGGCGATATTGTATGGGTCGAGGACGCTGGTTAAGGTCCCATGTTTTTATTAAATCCCAAAATATTCTGATCCCCAGATTTCATTCTGAAGCAATTTTATAAGTGTGCAATGAAAATTTTGAAACTAACTCAAGTACATAGATCACACCATTGTCAAAGTATTACATGTACAAGCCGTTGTAGATGCAAATCAATTACAAAATCACGTACCAAATTACAAATATCTTCATGATTTTCATTACATTCTTTAAATATGCAGTTTTTGGATTTCCATTACAATGCTGACCCAGGATTTTGAGGTTTCTATTTTTCAAATTTTGATTTATTTCTACCTGTCGTTCATCTCACAATCTGTGGTAAATTATGCAATGACAATCCGAATTAAGTTAATGAACAATGGGACAAGGCAACCTTGACAAATATGTATTTTAGCTGCTAGATATTTACATGAGATATATACGTATTTGTACGACACATTGTTTCTGTCTTTGGAAAACCTGTCGACTCAATATATAGACCAGATCTAAATGTTGGCATTGGCAATCACGACTCGAGTATTTACTTTGAACGAAAATGAGCGTGGCAGGGTCAAGAAACTTAGAAATGAAATAGTGCATTGTCTACTTATGGATATTCTACGTATTGAAATGAAATAATTTATACATATATTTTTCATAATTGAGACTGATGGGTAAACTTTTTAACTGTTAATACATTTACATCGAGTGTGGTAAAATATGATTAATTAATCATAATTTCATAATTAAGAGTTACGATAGGTTTATATTATAAACGACAAGTTGGTCTTTAATATCAAGGCATAACTTCCTAAATAATTTAAAATGATGTACATGTTTTATTCTTTAGCATTTGCGAATACATTTCTTGGTTTTAAACTCCAGTCAGAAGATTGTGTTAATAGTTAGATATTCTTTATAAATGCCTTGTAACGAAGACTTGTTGAATTTGCACAGATTTTTATTTCATTTTCAAAGCATATGATGCCCAATTAGTGTGTGCATCATTAAATCAATACCTGTCAATAGTGGGTCAAATCACTACATGATTAATTGATATCGCCTGGTTTAGGGAGTGTTTTGTTTTTCAAAGTAAAATAAATCCAAACTCAAGTATTCCATTGTCTAACTTATCAAATTCTAATGACACGATGTTTACAGTTGTAAATATTTCTTATCTTTCTTGGTAATCTGAATCTGGAGCACTGTGCAATACGGATGAATTGGCACGATACATTTTTGCATAAGAAGAGATAAGATTAAGGAAATTCTGCATACTACTGGACATGCTCTTAGCAATACAACAATTTTTATATGTAAAGCTGCGAGTGCTTATAGCGTAGCTACCAAACCAAGATGGTAAATACAAATACGGATATCACTAGAGAGATTAAATCGCCGTGCATAATTTTATTTCATGATGAATTCAACCTTTATCAAATATAATTGTATTTACACATGATAATTCATTAACAAATTCACTAATAAACCCGTATTTCACGAAACAGGGCAGTGTATGTAACTCAACCCTTGACTTCTCTCATTCTCCCCACACTCACAAATGTTATCAATGAAATATCCATGCAGACCAACATGACTTTATATCCCATAATGCATGAATCCATGAACAAGCTGCACTATTGGAATGGCACAGAGGTTGACTTCCTTGGCAGATATTGCGCAATATATATTGGAGGGATTACAACCGTTGTTAGTCTTGGACTCGTACATTTATTCTGCTTGGTTTCTTTGTGCATTATATAAGCATTTTCAATAAAGTGTGACTCTGATGTGGAATTTACATAAGAACGGTGACGAACGTATAGATGAGACGAAATCACCCGATTTGCGACTGGACATATCGCTCTTATAGGTTAGGTTATAACTCCTTACTGATTCGTTTGTACTGCATAGACTAACACCAGTCATCAACGAGCTGATTTCTCTTGAATTGAATTGAGTATGCAAATGAATCTCATTTATACTCAATACATTGGCAACTAAACTTTGCACATTAAATACTACTTGCATCAGATTTCTTAACACAAGGATAATATGTACAATATCCTTGTGTACTTACGAATAAAGTTACTTGTTTGAAAATCGATGTGGTTTTGTTAACAAAGCAATTAAATTGTTTGGTGGATATCATGGATTTAAGTGATAAATTAATCATATCAATAAGGGTGATTGTTTGTTAATACTGATGGCGATGTGGAACTTTCATCAGGGCAGGGACGAAAGTGGATGATACAGAATCTTTAAATTATTTGTGTGACATTTATTCTTTAATTATTTAGTAACGATCAAAGCAATTCCAGCTCTCTAAAACTTGGAACATTTATTTAAAATGTCGGTTAGTGTTGATTGTGTGGTGTCGACAATGCTGACAACTGGGGGAGATGTCATTTTCAGATATGTTAATCGAATTGCGGCGAATCTGGACATTCCACCCCATATTTCGAGCCCGTGGTTAAGGGCTCACCACATCTTGGCAATTGATAGTTATGACCTCTTTACAAGAATATTGGACTGGTGGGTCGTACAGAACGGGGATGATGCTGACATTGGTAGACTTACAAACATCATGAAGGATTTGGAGCTATTAGCAGTAGCAGGTACGTTTTTTATTGTTGCATTGCTAAAACTATTCTCATCATGACATAAAGCTCCTGAATTTGATATCCTCGCTCCTTGTATTTTCAGAAGCCATTTCAACATTGGGCAACTACGAAACTCGAATTACCATCTCCAGATCCAGTACCCAACAAACACAAGCTTCAACCTCCAGCCATGTCGCAAACTCAGAGTTAGAAGGCTTTTCATTTGGCGTTAAGCAACCCATCCATGATTTTGTAGGTCGTAAAGATGAACTCCAACAACTCTACCGCTACGTTTACGACAGAAAACAGAAATGCGTAGTAATTTGTGCAATGGGTGGACAGGGCAAAACCGAACTATGCAAAAAATTTATACACAATCTTACCACTGCCAATTCATCGCCCCTTCATCAATTTATACCATCAGCTGTAGTCTGGCTGCCAGGAGGAAGTGGTCAAAAATTTACGTCCAAATTATCAAAACTTGCAGAACGCCTGTCAATCGTAACGGATGACGATGATTGAAACCCGCTCCCGCTGTTGCGCCTCTTGAAAAAGGTGGCCAAACAAATCAACCGCAAATTCCCAACCCAACGCTGGTTGGTTGTGATTGACGATGTGGACGAGGAGTATCCAGAATTAGAGAAAATTGTACAAATTTTGATGGTCTTTCAAGCATTTGTTGTGATAACGTCACGAAGAAATAATATTTTCCCAGGAGAAGCCACTCATTTGAAACTTGGAACTCTATCCCCATTCGATGCTATGAATTTGGTCAGAATTTCCTTAAACAATGCAACAATTGAAGATGCGATCTTACTTTGTGAGAAAGTTGGGAGCCATGCCCTTGCCCTCCACCAGTCAGTTGCATACATTAGAATGAAGATGCAGACAAGTGCATTAGGCGATGGATACGATATTTCACATTTTCTGAAAGAATTTGAAGATTTGGAACTAACTAGCTACGAGAACACTATCCACGCCATAATTCGAACAACATTTGACACTATTTTCAAAATTTACGGAAAAATTGGACAGGAGGCTTTAGAACTGGGGACGATTTTGGGTCTGGTTAACCCGGATGGGGTACATGTCGACATTCTTAAAAAATTCCACCATATCTACGTAGACCATAGACAGAAACCAATGCCAATCCAATCACCAAACAATCCCATACCTTCTTTGTCTTTCCTGACACTCAACGATAGAGAAGAAGCTGTTTGTCTACTGGCAAAGTTTTCCTTGGTGAGCTTTAGAGATGAAGTTGGGTCCATCCATCGTGTGGTTCAATTGGTTCTACGCCTCGAGTGCGAATATGGACAGACAATCAATATTTTGCTAAAACACATGCAACCAGAAGATTCCTCGGTGGAAGAGCTACGGCAAATGATATCCATTTGGGAACACGCAGATCCTGAAACTATGAAGATAAATTCCACGTTTCCCCTACGATTATGCATTCGAATGTCAGATCTGTCCATGCCTGACAATGAATTGAACAGCTTTGCAGAAAAGAACTACGCCATTCTCTCTCATCTGCTAGGGTCAAATCCACACATCACTCCCTCCAGCACTCCTCAAACGCATCCTTCCATCTATACCCATGTCGCAAACTCAAACATAAAAACATTTTCATTTACCGTAAACCTGATGGAGCGGCTTTTAAGAGCACAAAAATGGAAATACAATCCTCAAGAATTCCTCGGATCAGGATCCTTCGGCTTTGTTTTCAAAATTCAAAAAAATCCCGAAACTATCCCGTCGGCAGTCAAAATTGTTGTAATGCGCCCAGAGTCTAATTTACCAAATGCAGCGACGAATGCAGTTATCCAAGCAAACAGAGAACTTGAAGCCATGCAAAAATTGTCTCATCATCAAAACGTTGTGCAACTTTTAAATCATGACGTTCTGTATCCTACATCAATCAACTTACTGCAGCGTTATGGTGATGCGCTGAAACTTCGCGAAACGCTGGAGAGTTCTACGTCCTGGACGGATCAGAGGGTCCTAGGAGACTATTTGACCTTTGTAAATTTAAGTTCAAAGTTTAGCTCTGTCTTTATCGAAATGGAACTGTGCGGGTCTACCTTGCGAAACTGGTTAAGTTCAATTGACACAATGAAGCAAATGCAAAATAGGACTGAGGAATTTGCCAAATTTCAATTTGACATTGCTCAATGCATTATTAATGGTTTGAAACATTTGCACAATCATCGCATGATGCATAGGGATTTGAAACCGGAAAATATTTATTTTTCCTTTGACAATAGCAGGGACAAATTTGTACTTCCAGTGAAAATAGGCGACTTGGGTTTGACACGACAAATTTCCGAACAAGCAACCTCCGACCTAACTAAAACTGAACCTAGGGGTACTTTAACTTATAGAGCTAAAGAAGTAAATTCCGGTGAGTATGGAAAACCAGTTGATTTGTTTTCGTTGGGCCTTGTCTTATGGGAAGTTTTTGACGTTATACAGTACAGGGATATTCCACAAAAGTTTGCAGACTTGACAATAGACAGAAAAAGATCATTAATCAAGCCAAATCCGTGGGTTCCAAATTTAGTAGAGACAATTTTCAACCTCACATATAGAGACCAGGACAAAAGAACAAAGAGTATTGACGAAATTAAATTGGAATTTAGATCACAATTGAATGAAAACAGTAGCGATGAGTCAGAGGGATTGTGCTAGTTTCAATTTCAATTTACCTTTATTTAAGTGTAAATAGCATTCAGTCGATTAGACTGGATGCTATTTACACTTGTGATGCTATAGGATTAGTTTAATAATTAAGCTTAACATCGTCTTTGACAATGTACTACTAATTACTGCCCTAATTTATTTGTTAATTATTTATTGCTAGATAATCGAAAATTGATTGAAACCAGAAACAAACCATATGATAAATATCTCCCCAAAAACGCGTTGGGGGAAAGCGTCCTTTCAAGTTAAAGCCTCTGTCTAAGAATTATATTCCCATCTTTGACATTGCAGCAGATAGCAGAATATTGTAATTTATGCGTGAGATGAATTAGACTAAACGGTATCTTCTCAGGGGGGCAGTGAAAGTTTCTTAAAATGACTTTTTCCATGCTAAAAATGTCCCCTTCTTTGCGAGAGGATGGGATAACCTAATGCATATTCAACGACGGTGTTGCATTGCAAAAATGAATTAAAGTATACCATGACAAATAATTATAGTATTGTAAATAATTATAATGTAATTGCAAATTTTATTCACATTTGCTGATTGATTTTCGTGTCTTCGTTGATATGGTAATAAAAATTAATATTTGTTGATCACTGTTTGTTGATACGTATTAACATCATCAGTACATCCCACTAATGTGGGCATCATAAAATAAATTTTTGGTTTTGCATGCATGTTTTGGACTCTGATATGAAATTAAACTTTGATCGTATCATGGTAGTCTACAATTGTTGTTTAAGAGGTTTGGATGATATTTTTCTGCAAGCTCCCACAGAGAGTGATGAGCATTATTTCCCATGACATTATATTCATAGGTGCCCATTATCTGTACCGATATTGGAATGATAAATCTCATCGGTTTTGATTTTATAGTTTCAGTTTTCAATTTTTTTATATTTTAACATTTGCATCCATATTTTTATATATCAACCTTTCAATGAACTTTGTTACATAGGTATATGAGTTGGTATAGTTGGTTATAGATGCGTAATAAGACTCAAAACTGACACATATGAGGCTGGATATTCATTTCGAGAACACAAAGTATAATGGAATGGTCACAGATTAATCCACCTCATTACAACGAACTACGTGATGAACATTTTATTTAACATTAATATCGGTATCAGAATGAGATAACAATAATTGTGAACTTATACTGAATTTCAAGAGACATTAAAGTTGTTAACTTGCTCAAATCAATTCAACGCTTTGATTTAACCTTAATCGCGTTTGATTTGATATCATTTAATGATAAGCCTAGCTTGGCCACATCACCACTTTTCACCAACCGGCCCTCATACATCCATTCAATTGAAAATCAATCCATTAAAATGGCCACTCCCCTCAAACTACCCAAAGACTACGATTTTTCCATCCGTAAGACCAGTTGATCTGTTTTCTTTGGGCCTTGTCCTATGGGAAGTTTTTGACGTTATACAGTACAAAGATATTTCACAAAAGTTTGCAGAGTTGACAATAGACAGAAAAAGATCATTAAGCAACCACAATACGTGGTTTCCAAATTTAATAGAGACGATGAGTCATATGAACTGTGCTAGTTAAATAATTAAACGTTAATATCGTCGTTGAAGATGAGTTAGACCCTATGCGGTATCTTCTCAGGGGACAGAGAAAATTTTAAACACGCACAAAATGATTTTTTCCACGTTAAAAATGTCCACTTCACCCTGAGAAAGTAGGTTATCCTAATGCATATTCAACAACGATACTGCATTGCAAAAATAACCAAAGTACACGAACCTTTATATTGTAAATTACTTAATTGACTCTATTGTAAATAATTAACAAGTTATTGCAAACTTTCTCAGCATTTTTTGATTGATTTTCGTGTCACTGAGACAGTAATCAAAATTGCTACGCGTTCATTACAGCATTATGCAGCACAACCTGCAATTTTTGTTGATCACCAGTTGTTTGTTGATATTATATCATCGCCACTTCATACTGATAAATACTGATTGATTACAATTCCAAGCGCCCGCATAATTATTAGAAAGTCATCAAGCTGGATAAAGTGAAGAAAATCCGTGTTCCATTCCTTCCTATCAGTAAAGATAGATTCATAATAAGGCAAGACTGACTCAGTAGACATTGACAATGTCCATATAAAGTTTTGCGATGAAATGTTGAATGTTGAAATTTTAATTGAGAAATCATTAATACATTCATTTATAGCGATTTACGTAGCTAATTATGGTTAGGAAATACAATCCGTTGACTTCATAAATCGATGGATTGGTAAATTTCATCAGTCTTTCATTTTTTTGTCACGTTTTCAGTTTTTTTAGAATTTTGTCATTTACATAAATATTTCCATATTTAGTCTACTCAACTTGTCAATTAACGTATGTAGTTATATCAATCGGTATAATCAATAGTATCTAACAGATGCTGGATTGGACTTGAGTCACGTCCAATTCAATTGAGGGAAGGTACAAGTATGCATAACATGGGATATGTAGATAAATGCTCGGATTGATGAAGTTATTTGTTAAAAAATGAACATTCTTTTTCCAGCAGCGCAAATGCGATTATTCGTGGCTTAGTAATGATAAGTTATCATACATTGTTAGTGATATTATATATGAATGAGTGTATTTGCGATAAGAGTGGTGATTTGCATGGGGGATACACAAAAATTGGATGATACAAAACATCATATTTGTAAAAGATCATTCTTCACTGTAATGTGACTTAATTCTAGCTGTGCTAAACTTGAGACGGGGAACGAGTATATAAAATGTCTGTGCGTATTCATAGCGTGGTCTCGACAATGTTGAAAGTTGGGGGAGCGGACATTGTCCGCGAGGAAACAGGAATCCCATCTAATTTGGGGCTACCATTACATGAAACGAGACAATTGTATTATCGATACAACAGATTGGAAATTTCGAGTTACCACCTCTTCAGGGAGATATTGCACAGATGGCTGTCATATAATGGGAAAGATGCTAACATTGGTAGACTCACAAACATCTTGAAAGATATGAAGCAATACGAAGTAGCAGGTAAGTTCCCCAGCTTTTGAAATCCTCATCAACGTAAAGTTTCAATGAACCGTCAGAACGTCTTCATACCTTTCATTTATTTAGAAGCCATATCGAAACTGGGAAACTCCCAAAGCAAAATAATCCCTATCGACAGTACTAAACAAGCACAAACTTCCACTTCCAACAATATGACAAGTTCAAATCCAAAAACCTTTTCACATGACGTAAAACAAAGAGAGCGGCTTTCAAGAGCAGAAAAATGGAAGCAGTACAAAGTTGATGAATTTCTCGGATCAGGATCTTTCGGCTTTGTTTTCAAAATTCATAAAGATCCGGAAACCATCCCGTCGGCAGCAAAAATTGTTGTAATCAGTCCAGAATCTAATTTGCCGAGTGATGCAGGGACATGCGAAGTCGTCCAAGCAAACAGAGAACTTCAAGCCATGCAAGGATTGTCTCATCATCAAAACGTGGTTCAACTATTGAATTATGACGTTCTGTATCCTACATCCGTCAATGTACTGGAGCATTATGGGGATGCTGTAAAACTTCGCGAAATGCTGCAGAGTTCAACATCCAGACAGATGCAGAGGGTCCTGGGAGAATATTCGACATGCGTAAATTTGAGTTCAACGTGTAGAACTGTCTTTATTGAAATGGAACTATGTGGGCCTAATTTTGAACGGATCTTGTTTCGTTTATTTTCGAAGCATGTGATGCCACATTAGTTTGTGCACGATAAAATAAATTCTTGGCAAGGGTGGGAGTCAAGTAATTAATCCATTAGTAATTTAAAAGCATTCTAAATGCTTTGGGTTCACCCGTATTTCCATATGCAATTCAGCCAACTTTATCAATTTGGGGTACTCGATAGTGTGGATGGTAGATTGGACTCCAATCAGGTATTATAATTCCATTAATGGAAACGACGAGTAAGTATATCAACAACACATGGATGGTAGAATGCTCGGACAAATGAAGCCTTCGGAATTATTAATGATAAGTTATCCTGGATAGTTCGTGATATCGTTATGATATGAATGTATTATTTGCTGTAAAAATGATGGTGAATTGGAACTTGTATCATAGAAGGGCCGAAAGTGGATGATACAAAATCATATTTGACATCTTTAACTGGCAATGCTCATTGTAATTCCAGCTCTCTAGATGTTGGAACAATTTATATAAAATGTCTATTAAGGTCGATAATGTGATGTCGGCAATGTTAGTCAATGGAGGAAAGGTCCCTCTTTGCGAGAGGACCAGAGAGTGTTTCTTTCCATTTTTCGAGTCCGTGGATTATTGCTCATAGCCTCTTGGCAAATTAGAGTCATGCCGACCTCTTTGTAAATTACCAGGTTCCAATACACTAAATAAACATAATTTTTTACAATGTTATAAATATTTCAGACTGAGATAAGAAACTTGTTGAATTTAATTTGCGTGTAATTTATAACATATTGGGTTGAGCAGAGTAGTATGTATAGTGCAATACGTCAACCTCTTTCATTCTCGCTGCACTTACAAATATGATAATTAAAAGGTCCATTCTAATAAATGATGATTTTCAAGCAGGTTGCATTTAACTAGATTGAAGGAGTTCTTGAGAATTTAAGTGGCAATGGCTCGAGCTATGGCCCACCAATTATTGGTAGTGAAATCCCATACTATAAAAAAGTAAAAATTTTACTCGCATTTGACATCATGAAAAGTGTTGATGACTCAACGTGGTTTAACATACAGACCAACATGAACAAGACTTTATATCCCGTGCAGTATGAACCAGTGAGTCAACAGACTCCAGTATTGGAATGACTCTGATGGCCGGAATTGCGCAATAATATGGACGTGATGATTGTAGCTGTTGCAAATATTTGACTTGTCCATACTTAAATTTTGCTTGGTTTCTTTGTGTATTAAATAAGCATTTGCAATAAAAAGGGATGCATGATAAGTTATCATACATGTTTTGTGATATCATCCTCCTCATTCCATTGATAGTATCATATCAATGGAAGGAGGTTAGCGTATTTGCAGTAAAAGGTGATTTGGACGACATGGAATTTGCATAAAAGTAGGACAAAAAGTGGAGGATGCAAAATCATCGCTTACGTGCAGACATACTCTGGCTCTTGTCGTGTAATATTGTACTCGTTGTAACTAGAGTTCAATAAATCTTGGGAGGCGTCTGTAAAATGTCTGTTGGTGTTGATAGTGAGGTGTCTCATAACTCTGACTAACCCCATGGATCACTCCTCATGGAACACTTCAAACCCAATATTTGCTGCATCGCAGCCACCAGGCATCAGCTTGTGAAAATATAAAACAGTATACTCAATGATCGCAAAATTTACTCTACAAAATTTACTCTACTCTCTACAAAATAGTCTCAAATTCCCATAAGCATGGTAATTAGACCTTGATGAAGATGAAGTAGTTTCAGGAGGCATTTGCATACGCGTCTACATTCAAAGCCAATAGGAAGCGCAAAAGGACAAACAAACATAACAGAAAGACGGAACGTTGTAGGCCATAAATCATCTTGCGATCATTTGTGATGATGATGTGGAATTCGGATGAGGTGATGATATCCTCGCATTGGAGACTGGACGTTCGACATTCTTGTCGTACTAATTCAACGTAACTTCCTACATTACTACAATTCTACATTAGTAAAATTCTCGGCGCGATATAAAAAATGTCTGTTAGTGTCGATAGTGTGGTGTTGACAATGCTGAACTCCGGGGGGGAAATGATTGTCCGTGAAAATCACAGAATTGCTGACGGTTTGGGTGTCCCTTCCCATGTTTCTGTTCCGTGGTTTAATGCTCACAGGTCCTTGACACTTGAGACGTATGACCTTTTCACAAACATATTGAAGAGGTGGGTGTCACAGAATGGGGGAGAAGCTAACATTGGTAGACTCACAAACATCATGAGAGATATGCATCTAATAGCAGTAGCAGGTACGTCTTTCATCATTTACGCCACTGCAAATGTTATCCCTACCTGACCAATTTTAAATAAACTAATCTAGCATTTTCACATTGTTCATTTTTAGAAGCCATATCGGAACTCGCCAACCCCGAAACTCGCATCACTCTCTCCAGCACCCAACCACAAACTTCCACTTCCACCAATATCGACAACTCTATCCAACAACCACAAACTTCCACTTCCACCAATATCGTCAACGCTCTCCAACAACCACAAATTTCCATCTCCACCCATGTCTCTAAAACTAACGCAAAAACCGTCTCATTTGACGTAAAACAGAATGAGCGGCTTTTGAGAGCACAAAAATGGATGCAATACAAAGCTGAAAAATACCTCGGATCAGGATCCTTCGGCTTTGTTTTCAAAATTAAAAAAAATCCATTAAGCACCCCATCGGCAGTAAAAATTGTTGTAATTGTTCCAGAATCTAATTTATCGAGTGATGCAGCGAAGTTGTCGAAACAAACAGAGAACTTCAAGCCATGAAAGCATTGCCCGATAATGACAACGTTGTTCAGTTGTTTAACTGTGACGTTCTGTATCCTACATCCATCGACGTACTGCAGCATTATGGTGATGAGGTAAAACTTATCCAAATGCTGGAGAATTCCACATCCAGGGAGATGCAGAATGCCCTCACACGCTATAGGACAGGTGTAAATTTAACCTCAACGTTTAGCACTGTCTTTATCGAAATGCAGCTATGCGGGCCTAGTTTGCGCAAATGGTTAGATTCAGTTGACACAATCAGGCAAATGAAAAATAGGTCTGAGGAATTTGCCAAGTTTCAATTCGATATTGCTCAATGTATTACTAATGGTTTGAAACACTTGCATGACAATCGCATGATGCATAGGACAATATTTATTTTTCATACGACAATAGCGCGGACAAATTTGTACTCCCTGTGAAAGTAGGTGACTTGGGATTGACACGACAACTTTCTGAACAAGCAAAGTTCGACCTTACTGAAACTGAGCCTAGGGGTACCCTGTATTACAGAGCTAAGGAAGTAGATGATGGAGTATATGGACCACAAGCCGATTTGTTTTCTTTGGGCCTTGTCTTATGGGAAGTATTTGACGTTATACAATACAAGGATATTAAACGCAAGTTTGAGGACTTGACTATAGACAGAGATAAATCATTAATCAAGCAAAATCAGTGGGTTCCAAACTTGGTGGATACCATTTTCAACCTCACCTATAGGAACAAGGAAAAAAGAACAAAGAGTATTGACGATGTCAAGTTAGAATTTAAATCACTCTGACAGGAAAGCAGTAACTCTGGGTCAGAGTTATTTATTTATCTCTGTTGAAGATACCTTGCAATTCATTATTGCTAAATTTATTATTGCTAAATTATTAACTGGTCCACTTATAGCTACGTAGCCTTTAATACCATAGCACAATCTCCTTAATAGCTTAAAATAATTGACATTGTTTATTTTTTATTTTTGAGCATTTGCGAATATATTTCCTGTTTAAAACTCTGTAAGAAGATAGTGAATAAAAAGTTCGAAAGATATTCTTCTCATTAATTGCCAACTGTATTATATCAAATCGGACTTCTTTCCATCTTTTGTTTAGTAGATATACTTTAACTGTATTATATTCTTTATAAACACCTTTTATTACTAAGGCTTGTTGAATTTTGGACGGACCTTTCCATTTATTGTCAAATCATATGATGGCTCATTAGTGTGTCCATGATAAAATCAATACCTGACAAGTGTGTGTCAAATAAGTAAAGCACCAGTCATTTTAAATGCATTTCTGAATGCTTTGGATTCATGTTTCAATATTAAAGTCAAACTTATCAATTGGTATAGTCGATAGTGATAGTGTTGCTGGATTGACTCCAGTCAAGTCAGGTCCAATTCCATTAATGAAAGTGACAAGTATGTGAATAAAACATGGATGGATAAATGCTAGGACGAATGAAGTCATTTGTTCAAAACCCAACCTGAGTTTTCCAACAACGCAAATGGTTAATTGTTTGTGGCTTATTAATGATAAGCTAAGATGGATGTTTACTGATATCGTTATCATATGAATGAGTGTTTTTGCAATAAAAATGATGGTGAATTTGAATTTGCATTGGAGCTGGAACAAAAGTGAGTGGTACAAAACATTGCGTCTGTGGCTGGACATTGTTCACTCCATGTAATGTTAATTGTAACTCTGCAGCTCTCTAAAACTTGGGAGGAGGGGCGAGTATATAAATGCCACGATGGAGTGGTGTCGACGGTGTCAACAGCGGTAGGTGGAAGGTCATTGTACGCTGGGGACTAAGGGAAAGGTATTCCCAGACAAAGTCTACCTCAGATTGATATGGTGATACACAGATTGCTAATCCTCCATCAATCCCTACATGTCAATTCTTTTGACAAGGCCGATACCAAGATCAGAGCTTATGACGCGGAATTTAATTCGATATCCGTATTTAGTCAACCCTTCATTAATACCCCTTAATATAATCGATATGAAAAACTTAAAACCTTAACCAATATGGTCGTGGCGTATATCAAAATGTGCAGAATTGAAAGCTAAGTCAGATTCAAAAATAAAACTGGCGCCCCTCCCCCTTAGGTTTCGAGATAATCTCAAAAAACCCCTACGTTTTTTTGGTCGTTTTTATTTATTTAATTCATTAAAACCCACTTCCCATACCGGAATATTATCAATGCATACATCAGAATGTGCAGAATTGCATGGCGAATAAGAATCAGCAAAAAAACTCGGCCACCGAACTTCAAATTTTGTGATAATCTCAAAAAACCCCAAATATTTTGTTGTTGTTTTTTTCTTATACATTCATGAGAACCCACTTCACAAATCCGAATATTGTCATACATCAAATTGTGCACAATTTAATGGCGAATAAGGATCAGCAATAAAAAAGGCGCGCCTCCCCCCAAGGTTCTGAGATAATCTCAAAAAACCCCAATGTTTGTTTTTTGGTTATTTGTGTAATGGAGTAATGGAGATATTTGGTTTAATTTACAAGATATTGACTTCCTAGTTTAACATTCAAATAGGACTATGGTCAGATCCAATTCAATTAAGCGATAATTATGTAGATAACAGAATTTTGTTTGCAGGAATGCAGTTATTTGTTGGAAAATCAACGTGTATTTCCAACAGCGCAAATATTTAATTGTTCGTTGCATGTCATGGATATTAAATGATAAAGTAATCTTATTAATGAGGGTATTTGTTATAAAGCACTGATGGTGATGTGGTGATGTAGAACTTGTATGACAGAAGTAACGAAAGTGGATGATACAAATCATTCCATTATATTTGACATCTTTTCTTTAACTACTAAACCTCATTGCAATTCCAATTCCAGCTCTCCAGAAATATAAGAACAATTTATATAAAATGTCTGTTAGTGTTGATATGTAGTGTGGTGTCGTCAATGTTAATTAATGGGGGAGAAGTCACTCTTCGTGAAAAGGCCGGAATTTATTAAATACTACTTCTTTGGTAATCACAGTGATTGAAATTAATATCACCACTTTATACAATCATACAACTCTGGATTCATACAGTTTAATGAACAAAATGTGTCGTCATATTCGCATGAATTATACATTCCTAATATACTTAAGACAATATTGACTCAGTGGAAATTGATAAAATCATCCATTGAAAATAGCAATATTTGTTTCGTTGACGGATTAATTGATAAATCATTAATTCATCCATTTATTGAGATTGTAGTAAAATATGATGGAAATCCCAATGTCGAAGTATTTTCTCACCTATTAATTAAAGGTGTGCCGAGACAAGTAAAACACGAAACTCGAATTAAAAAGTGTTCACACAGTATAATTTGCCTATTATATAATATATTTTCATTGATTAACATTTCAATTTGATATTTTATTTGGGCTTAAGCATGAAGCAATTTGACAAATTTATTGTTTGATTTATCCGATTAATAGTTCTTCCATTAATCACTCTGCATGAACATGACCAATTCGGTCAACCACCACCCCATCCCCATTGGATTGGACTTGCCTCCCTCTTGCGCCTCCAGCCTACGAATATAGAGATTTAAAATAATGAATTGTATCATCTTTGACGCTCACCAGAACACGTTCTTAGGCCGTGGCTAGGGGCGTCATGATGATAGTCGTAAGGCGGTGGGCGGTGACGCCTCACTCGAGTCAGAATGTCTTGATTCTCATCTAAAGTTTAAAACACTTGTTTAAACAGATTTTGATATTTTCATAAAACTTTATTATTACCATCAAGAGCAAACGCCATGACTAAAATCGCAACCAGTAAGATTATTAATACGAATCTCATTGTCCCCTTTCCGCTGTCAAAAATTTAAATGGAGCCTCTTTCAATTGATGAGGACAAGTTTGGATTGAATAACTATGCGTCTTTAGTTGAATCCGTAAATACACCAGTTTTAAAGGACATATCCTTTAATTGTTACATTGCGTTAAAGAGAAATCCTTATCACATATGAAACAATATTGTCCTTCAAGAAATTAGGTTTTGCAATTCACAATCCTTTTGAGGTGAATCCTTAAATACACCAGTTTTAAAGAACAAATCCTTCCATTGTTGCATTGTGTTAAAGAGAAATCCTTATCACATACGAAACAATATTGTCCTTCAAGAAATCAGCTTTTGTAACTCACAATCCTTTCCATTTTCTCAGCAGCGTTCAACTGTTTAACTTGAATAAATTAAATATTATGCGACGAACGCGAATCAACTGCTTGAATTTTTTCGTAATTCCGTAATTCCGTAATTCCGTGATCGAGTTTCCACCACCGTAAAGTATGGCTACTTGTCTGCACAATCAGCGGCACTCGTGTACCCACTCTCTCATTGATGGCATCAGTAGAACTGCCGTACCCTCCATCAATCCCCACATATGTATCGCTATAATCCCACTTGACCAAATAATTTGTCATTGACAATCAGGTCAGAGATTCTGACGCGAACCTTAGTTTGACATTTGCATCCATATTTAGTCAACCTTTCATTTAAATTGGTATAGTCGACACTCTTATGCAATGGTACTCTGGTAAGATGCAATTTAACTAAACGATAATGATATAGATAACAGAAGGATGAATAAATGTTTGCACTAGTAAAGTTATTTGTTGGAAAATCAACGTGTCTTTCCAACATTGTTTGTTGCACATTGTGATGAAATAATTATTCATCAATGAGGGTATTTGTTCAAAAAAACCGATGGTGGTGTAGCACTCGGAGGAAGGAACGAAAGTGGATGATACCAAATCATCTTTAATTTAACTAGTAATGCTCATCGTGACTCCAATTCCAGCTCTGAATATCTTGGAAAAATTTATATAAAATGTCTGTTAACGTCGATTTTGTGGTGTCGGAAATGTTCATCAATAGAGGAGAAGTTATTCTCACGTTATCAAAAGTTCGATTATCCACATTGACTTGGGTTAAATGAAGGTGCATGGTCAGCCTTAGCGTAAGGTAAGCGTAAGGTGATTATATACAGTAAAATCGATAATCGACGGTGGAAAATCCTTCCAACAGATTATGTAATCAATTAAACTGACAAAACGTCAAAAGTATAAAGCTTTGCACTCCTTTCTTCTGCCTTTGAAACTAATTTGTGAGTCTAATAAACGTAGGAATTAATATCGAAATAATTCAATAAGATATACGAGACATATGGAATTGCAAACACTACTCATGTAACCTAGGGTTAGGTTTATAATGCGTTTCTATTCTCAGGACCAATGTGAATGAAATGAACGAGCTGCAGCTACACTTACATGCAGTAAATTTAAAGCGTCCGATGTTCTACATTTGAATTTTGACCGAATTTTCAAATTCTTATTACAACATGTACTGATTTGCAATTTACATTTCCAATTAAGCCAAATTATCTTGAACCGAAGGATTTAAAGTTACTAAATAAAATTTTCATCTCAACTGTTGGGAATATGTCAGCGCGTCGTTCGTTTCAATCCTATCGCTGTCGGTTGCGCTTTCCAAAATCAAAGAGGATATATGAATTGCCTTCCGCTGGTGGTAGTTTATCCTGGAATCTGGCAGAGCCTGCTTGTTGCTGGTAATCTGTAACTCTACCCTGTAGAGGTCCGCCTTGCGGTGGTTTCCAAACTTTCATAATAACTGCATGTCCACTCGCCGCAGAAGGATGGGTGTAGAACAATCCATATTTTTTAGTTTGCCCTGGTGCAACTTGAGAATCCAGGAAATTTTCCATTTGCGACCCACCTTGAAGGGTAGTGGCTTGAGCATTAGGGTAACGGGTTTGAATTGTGGCTAATAATTGATCAGACGTCAATCCCGGAGTTTGGTACTGCTTCTGAAGGTTATGTTTGTTAAGGTATTGATCAATGGTTAGTCGGGCATACCCTGCACAAGTGGCATATCCACAGTTATCCATTCGTCCATCCGAGTTGACAGTCCTCATGTCTGACTTTGTGAGCCTTTCTGGTGATGCGTTTGCCTATTCAATTGTGCTAATGTTAGTCATATTATTTTATTATAAAGACGGTTTGGCAACTTGTGACATTAATTGATGGTAAATTCGGATGTATCATGTATAGTGAAATTTATTTTAATAGTTTATCGGATAGATCATACCGTGCTAGTTTGTGATGATTGTCTGGACGGAGAGTTGGGGGATTTTTCTGGACTCACGCTCATTGGTGTACCAACAGTTGACACATCCATTGGTGTACGTGACCGTGCTGGTGTACCAACAGTTGACACATCCATTGGTGAGGATGAAAGGCCATCTCGATTCGGAGAATTTCTTCCTGACTGGGAACGTCTCACGTCGAGATAAGAGTTTGGACCAATTCGTTGTCTTTTTCCAGCCGGAGGAGACAATGAGGTTGCAGGCCTTCTTTTAGATGGAACATAAGTCCCATTGCACACTTCAGGAAAGAGTTGAATTTGCAACAGGTTTACAAATAATATCCATTTCCTGTTCAAAACAAATTGTTACAATTAAATTAAATTTAACAAGAAAGTTTAAGTTACCAATTCTTTGCCATTCTATGGCTCTACAATTTGGCTTCTCTACAATATTTTCTTGATACTATATTTGCTCCTTGAATTGTCTTGGATAGCCTGAGACTGGGATTGATTATTGGGCCTGATGGTGGTCTTAAATATAACCTAATCCATCATTTTACTAGGAAAGAAGATAAGGATGGTTCTTGGAAATGGGAATCAATGTACGACAGATGAGTTCATCAATTGACAAATTTGCAATTGGATTCAACGTTAAAATTGGATTAAACAGGATACATAAATGATATGAGTGAGATAAAGGTTAATGGTCAAGTTGTTATCTACATGGGATTTCGCTAATACTTCATGTTAAATTCATGTGACCAACTCCTCAAGATAACCATTCATTTTATTGTACATATGTATGTTAAAATTGAAATGCAAATTGGAAGTAGGAATCCGCCCCATTATGATCAGTATTCCTGGGATTCTGTACTCAGCAAAAAAACGAGTGAGCATTCATTTCCTTCATACAAATAATTGTTTCTGCGTACTTACCATAAAGATTATCGTGTACAGTAAAGATTTCGACCCAAAAAATGCTCCTGCCTTATGCTTCAGTATGCTATATGGTTGTATTATTGGGAAAACCTAAACTTCGAAATGAAACTCAAGTCCGCCTGTGCGGAACGGTATCAATAGAAGTTAAAGCATACAACTATTTTGAATTGTTGGTGTGGTGTGGTGGTTACCACATATCCTTTTTGCCTAGCAGCCACAGGTTCGATCCTTCGAACCTTCAATTTTTTTTGGTATTTCTACGCTAATTTCGGGTATATCAGTAAGAATTAAATTATTTCTTCTGTGGAATACGGATAAATGATTACTTTGTGGTAAATAAAATATGCCAAATGCCCTACATTCAGCCAGATGTTGTTGTACATATTATATTTCTCATTCGATAAGATCAAGGTAATTTCACTTTGACATAGATTTTTATCCAAAAAATACCTGAATTGTAACCAATATATTTAAAATTGTGAAATCTATATCAAAGTGAAATCACTTTGAGCTTATTGAAGGAGAAATATAATATGTACATCAACATCTGGCTGAATGTAGGGCATTTGGCATATTTTATTTATCACAAAGTAATCATTTATCCGTATTCCACAGAAGAAATAATTTAATTCTTACTAATATACCCGAAATTGGCGTAGAAATACCAAAAAAATTAAAGGTTCGAAGGACCAACCCTGTGGCTGCTAGGCCAAAAGGATATGTGGTAACCACCACACCACACCAACAACTCAAAATAGTTGTATGCTTTAACTTCTATTGATACCGTTCCGCACAGGCGGACCTGAGTTTCATTTCGAAGTTTAGGCTATACCCAATAATACTTATGTTGTTTATGCTATTTATGTCATTCAGATATAAGATGCATTTGACTTGAGACGAACTCGACTATTCACCATGAAATTACTCTTAATTACAAATAAAGCTTGAAATAAACCGTTGTAATACCATGGAAAGGGCTGCTGAACTGAGATTTTCTCCACCAACTATTCTCAACACTCTACACTTTCCAAAATTTGGTACTAAAATTTCCCAACATTTTATCATCGATTGTTATCAATATGTATATTACATGGGGTGATCATTCCTCATATATAATCAGTTGTACAGAGTTATGGTCAGCTATCTGTAGGACCTTGATAACGTCACTCGTCTGTATGGATATACTTACATTCTCGTGTTAGTCATCAGTTACACAGGACCATATTAAATGAAGAGTGATTGATTTGGTTAAAATTTCGTTCGACAGTTTCTTAGAAACTGTATTTTGAAGTTAGCTTTATCAGTGTAAAAGTTTTCCATTCCAGAAATTAGGTTGCCAACCGTAATGGCATAGTGGGAATTTAACCGCATTTTAGAAACTTTAATTTTGCGAGCATCTTAGCTTTTAGGGATGATCAATGCCTTATCGAAAATATATGATTTGGATGAACCAATTATAGAGCAACTGGTTCCAAAAACGGGAATGGAACCAAATGTAGAAAGCCCACTGTCGTTCTGAACAAGTCACTACCGAATTTGGTACGTAGTGACCAGAATTGGTTGATCAAAAATATCGCGACGTATGTAGCTCAAACCAAGAAAGAAATAAAGTTACGTACTACATTTCGCGTACCGAAAAGACCGTGGTGCTAGATTCAATTTTCATGAATTTTGCCATGGTAACCGTACCAGATAGATAGATAGATAGATATTTATTATGTCTCTCAGGAATAACCTATAACATAAGAGAGTTATATATTGCTCTCACAATATATTATGGTAACCGTACCATAATCATGGCAATAAAATGAGTCTGTTTGATTTTTAAACGCTTTTGCTAGAATATTTGAACCGCTTATATTTGAAGCGGTTCGAATAGCTTATATTTGCAGATGTTTAAATATGCACAAAACGGTCGGAAATTCTTACTTCATATACTATTCGTAGGTTCTGAACCCTTCAGTGCAGCTGCACTTGCATATGCATACGGTGTTATTCAATACTGTTAATTTACCCATCAATATGTAGAACGAGTGAGGTTCTTTTCATGAAAACAATATTAAAATGAAAAAGATTGAGAATAGAAGTGAGTTGTTTGGTGTTTGTAAATGCAACACAGCGATGGTGGTCAGTGGTCATGTTGTGATTGGATTATTTGTGTCTTCAATGTACCTCATGGTCTCAACTTATTCTGCAATTTATATAAAACTGAATTATAGAAATAAACGAGGTTCTGAGCCGAATCCCCAAGTTGTACTTCAGATGGGTTTAGTCTTGGAAGTGATTATAAAACTGAAAATGCTTGTGCTTATCGTTTGGGCTCTTGGGATATGTCGGCTGCCTTTTTGTACTTTATACAATTGCTGGGTTCCTTGCAGAAGGGGATGATACTATTGAATTGAATTGAATGTTTATTTAGACTCATCTTAGTAGTGTTAGCTTTCAAGTAGTCCAGCTCACGAGAGGATGCATTACAAAAATAACTAATCGAGTTTCCACCCTATCTAAGCCAATACTACATAAAATTAACTAAAATTAAGACAAATTAACCAAAGTTTCTAAACTTAGAAGGGGATAGTACTATAAAAGATTCGAAAGTTGTTCATGTTTGTCATTGTTATAATTGGATACTCCAATTCTGTCATGAATATTTATGCATTCTTTAACCCAAATTTTATGGCTGGCTTTGTACAGGTTATGGAAGCCAGTTATATAATTAAGCAGATAGACGCATAAGGTTACTTTTATAATCCAATATTATTTATTAGTACAATGCTATTTTGAATAAAAAACAAATCTAAAATAGCATTGTCACACTTTGTATAGTTAAGTATTAGCTCAGTTATAAATTAGAGTAATAAAATTGGTTGGATTCATAATGTAATGCTGATTTCTATCAATAAATGTGCGCAGCATCGATTCATCACGTAAAATCCACGTGACCAACGTCTGAAATGGTAACAGTCATTGATATACGTTCAAGTATCGACTGAATATAATAATCCATTCTATTAATATCAGTTTTGTTGATTAGAAAACGCTTGTGAACTTATTTTAATGAAACCGATAATTGTTTCTAGGTACTTACCATAAAAATTATCATGCCACAGTAAAGATGTCATCCCACAATGTTTACTCCAGTACGTGATTTTATTTGGATGTGCATCTTTTATTCTTCTTGATATATTTAGTACATCTAGATTTAGGACGCGACTCTTCTATCCACCATAAGGCTGCAGATAGTGGGACTTGAGATGTAGGCATTAGAATAACCTCGTGCAAGACGTTGCAAATCATGGTTCCGAGAGCGATTGTAACTGCCCGGTATTTTCTGTGACTTTCTCCTCATATAAACCCCGCAGCCGCAGACGCATTATATTAGTAGCCATCATCACAGGTAACAGGGCCAACGTTGCAGAAATCAGTAACAATACGGATGCAGCAGGTTCTGCAACGGAATTGTAATCATGCCGTATACTACATATATCATTTGCTGTATTTCTTAGCAAAAGCGAAATTTAGTATTCACTATAGCATTATTTTTGATAAAATGAAATGCATATTTTGAAATTAAAAAAATAAGTTATTGGTTAAGCAACTTACCGTTTGCTGAATCATCCGGAAATGATCCGAGAATTTGAATTCCATTTTTAACCCAATCAGTTATAATCCTATTTTAATTTGGTGGATGATACGTAGCTAGTGATGAATATTTGTTTACGATAAGGTACAACAAAGTCAGCTGCATTTTTTCTTATATGTAAAAAAACAGACACCCTCAGGAAAGTTAAAGTAGTTGAGGGTACTTAAAACGGGAAGGAGAATAAGAGCCTTTCAGTAGGTTGCATCTGCATGACATTAACATAATTCTGGGAGAATCTGTAAGCTGGGATGGTGATATTATTTTGTAATTGAAATAGCAATAATTAATTCTAATTTGAGAGCAACTAACACGAACTATTCCGTTAAAGGGTTTTTAATTACTATATTTAAAGAGACTGATGACGACCAGGGATATTCAATATTGGTGACGTGGAGTAAAATCTAATGAATCTACTGTTTGGTTAGATATTGGGGCCAACCATATCTCACATTTCCACCACGAACGTTGGTTACGTTATTCTCCGCATAGTTAATGCGAATCCCAAAATTTCTAACAAGGTTCACATCAATATCGGCGACATTGTTTTTTCGTCCATCGATCCATATTCCGTTCAATGAATTTGAAATCCGTATATTTTGCAACGCGTTTTCATTGCCAGCAACATGAATTGAAGACCACCCACCGGTGAACTTTACGTTATTTATCAAGTTGTTTGAACCAGCGAGGATTATTCCTGTGTTTTTGTCACCCAAGTTGAATGCCATATTTTCAACACTGCAATCACAACCTTCGATTGTTAAGCAAGCTGTACGGTTCTGCGTCTGCTTTAGAATAGTCCTTTCAACCCCACAGATCCTTACTCGATCCTTTTTTAAAACAAACGGCCCTACAAATTTCCATTTCTTTAAAAATATCGTCCCACCACTGTCCACATTTTCCAAACAACGTCTCAACTCCCCACTATTGCTGGCAGTGAATTCATTCCAAACCTTGCAATGGCCGGAGACTTCTTCAAAGTTTTTAATTCTGTCTTCAACTTTTCTTTGTGTCAACCCAATGATCAATTCCTTAACCCCACTCATCATCGGATGCCCTTGGATTAAATCCTCTTCTTTACCATTAACCAAACTGTCAAACATTGTCCGTCGTTTGTTAAACGGAATAAACTGGATAATTTCCCAGACGACTAGTCCTAAAGAGTACAGGTCGGCTTGAAATGAGTACAGATTAGTGAAAGATTCAGGAGCCATATAGTCTTGGGTCCCTGCTCGGCTCGTCAAACAGCTTGTTTGCGTTTCTTCAGAGTGGATTTTACGACAAAGGCCAAAGTCGCCTATTTTTACGGGCAATTTATATCCCGAATTGGAGAACATGATGTTTTCCGGCTTTAAATCTCTGTGGATGATTTTTTTGTTATGGAGATGCTTCAGGCCTTCGATAACATCCAATGTTATCTTTCTTTGCTTGTTCTGAAGGATTGGGTCGTCTCTTTCAATTTCTTCAGTCAACCACTGTCTCAAATCTTCTCCGCAAAGCTCCATTTGTATGCAAACAGCTTCCACAGTTTTGTAGCGTTTTGCTTTTCCGACGTACATGTCCTTCAAGGACAAACATTTTTCGTCTTGGGTAAAGTTTTTAAAGACATTTGCTACGTCAGTTGGCGTCAATTTTTCAACGACGACTTTTATTATTTTCACAACATTTTTGTGTTTACAATCCTGCGATAATTGGCACTCCCGAAGGATTTGCGTTTGCTGTTCTTCACTTGCTTCCAAGGTGAATAGGAATTTAACCGCTGTATTCGTCTCTGATGTGTCTTCGACGGCTTTTAGGACAATGCCAAATGAGCCTTGGCCGAGGCAAGATGTGAATTTTAGGGGGGTCAGGAAAGATGTGGGGGTGGTAGAAGATGGGAAAAGCTTTGAGAATATGGAGGACATTTTAATAACGAATACTTGAATAACAAAGTGAGAGTTATGTGTGCTGATGTTGCATTTGAGAAGGATATTGACGTAAAGATAATGATAAAAGTGGGGCGAATAAACGTAAATAATGATAAGGAGGAATTGATAAGCACAGTGGAATTTAGCATTGCTCAATGATACACTGCGGTTCTGAACTGTAATATTCATTATGCTATTCACGAATTCTTTTACCCACTATCAGGACCAGTAATTTCAACTTGTTTATTGGGAATTTTCGGAGAATTTCTCTGTTAAAAACGCTTTTATGAGTACCTTGCACTCGGGCGATATAACTTGACATCTTTATGAATTTTCTGATTCTGAAAAAAGTGACCTCACATCTTATGTACAAGTGAATACAAAAGTCCTTCTGCCCCACTGTCAAGATATATCACGCCATAGGACTAGTATTTATTAGAAAATTGACCCTATTAAAACGCTGTTTTTATGGCGTCTTTTTATATAATCACCCATGGTTACTTATCTCACCTGAAGTTTAATTGGAAGTTCCCATCAGGAACAATGGATAAATATTTAAATTCTACATTCCAGCATGTTTGCATTCGTAATGATTGGGGTTGATATAATCGGAGTTCGCCCATTATGATCTTTCCCGAATTGTCCATAAGTGCTCAAATGGTATGTAAGATAAGCTGAGTGAGACGATAAGTACATCGATGCGATAGCACACGGAAAGATAAATAAATTCTCGGACGACTGAACTTATTTGTTGGAAACCCAACTTGGTTTATCCAACAACGCAGATTTTCAATTGCTTGTTGCTTATCAGTGATAAATTATCATGGATGGTTAATAAATTCATTATATCAATGAGCGTATTTGGAATATTTAAAATCTGATGGTGGTGTGGAATTTGCGTTGGATAAAGGAATAAAATTGACGGACTTACCGGACGGATAATAGAGCTCAAACCTTCACCACCCCACACTTCGGGCGTTACCCAAACCGTCATTAGTGACGCTGGGTTCATCCAACTCCGCCATCCACCTTACAGTCCTGCCCTTGAACCCTCGGACTATCACTTGTTTCCGTAAATGAAGATGTTCCTTAAGGGCAAGACGTTTAGCACGGACCAAAGGTCAAAAACCCGGCGAAAAAATGGCTGTAGCGCCAGCCCCCCCCCGCATTTTTGAATCAAGAAATTTCTGCTTTACCTAATCGCTGGAAAAAGTGTGTTAAGAAACGGGGAGGATATGTGGAAAAGTAAAACCCTACAGGTGCTGTCTGTAAATAGTTGTGTGGTAAAGAAAACGCGACATTACTCGCGTCTTCTTTTACCCTCGTATAACAACTGCCATAACAACTGCCAAATGCTATAAATATTAATTGAATGCAGCAATTGAGGATGTGACCTTACTTACCTTGCTGTGAGCTTACCATGTTTTGAAACATGGCATTGGACTCCAATAATACATAAGTAGCGTACATCTCAATGCAAGCCCAGATATTTGCAACTTTTTGGAATGACAAAAAAAGGTAGAAATCGAAGGCACATTTTCCTCTAGTTTTATCACCGAAATCACATCACAGGATTAGGAAAATCACAGCCATTTAAATGACAACAAATCGTAAAGTGTAATAGTCGTAACGAGAAGCATAAATATTTTGATCAAATTCAATCCTCCATTTACATATTGAATACATGTTCTTGAGTGAAATCCATCTAATAGATACTTAATGGACAACTATCTTCATTTAATATATCTTGTTTCATTTACCACGTCATTATTCTAACTAAAAATTACTAAGTAGGAATTTGTAGTATACATTTAATGGAGGGCTGGATTTTGTGTAAAAAAGTTGTACGGCTTTAACCAAAGTTCGCGACCCCTGCAATGAATGCGAAATATATTAGAATTTCAAACTGTTTAAATAGTTGAATACTCTTGTTCCCAAACTTACTCGACAGGCATAACGGGATAGTCTTCCACTCTGGGTATGTGAACAGGACTAAACATATGCCACAGGACGATATCAGTATTTTGAATGGATGCATCACTATTTGAAGACCACTCGGG
>JAQIWQ010000024.1:0-39119 GCA_034695825.1 Folsomia inoculata | reverse complement strand
CAGACGGACAGACGGACAGACAGACAGACGGACAGAGCATTCCCATAAAGCATTTGTTCCAAATACTTAATAAATATATGTAATTATTAGTTATATAGCTTTGCTTCTGTTTATTAGAGGAGTTTTATGTTTTATTTGGGAAGATGATAAGGGAGAGTAGTTTTGTATGAAAGTAATTAATGATTAATAAATACATCAATTAGATCTGCTGGAAACATATTTAATCATGGGGTTTGTCTTCGTCTAATTTTTGAGATTTCTAACAAAGCGTATAATTGTGATTGACCTAAAATGAGGGATAAGGATGGTAAATATGGAATGAAAATAATGAAATGTGAGATAGGATGTGACCTATGCTATGTGATTGTTGTAAATGGAGCATTTAATCCATTCATGATTTTAAAATATATACGAATAGTAGTTGTAGTGAGTAATTGGGCTGGCCTGGCTGGCAGACCTCCATAATGTCATCACAATGTACATGTTTACGAATTGCCATGTTTTGGCATATATTGCTCCATAATGTGTAGGTTCTAAAATACTTGAAAGCAAAGCATTGTGTCCTGTTCATGACTTTCCAAAGTCAACTTTGTTTTTTTGGTTTGTTGTCGTTGTTGTGCAGTGAATGATTTTGACGCTTTGCCTTTGGCAGATTATAGGTTATATAGATTAGATTAGAATTGTAGAATTGGACATATGGATGAGGTTGACTTGAGATCATGGCCACCGAATTTAGGTTTAGTTAGAATTGGGTTTTTTAGTGATTTGGAACACGTTTCCTCTTTGTTTGATGCATGAATGGATGTATGGATGAAGTGGAAATGCTTTCTCTTCTTAAAGAGTAGAGTTTTACCAAGAAAGAAACGATAACAATACATACGTAGCTTCCTCTACTTCTGTATATTTGTGCAAGGAAAGCAATAAGAAATAGCAAAATGTATTGTCTTATTTATTGAAATTATAATTTAGTTGTAATGTATTGAAAGAATAGCGAAAATATGGGATTAAATAATTCTTAAACCTTAGATAAGATGGAATGTTTAATTGATCCACGAGGGCATGCATGCCGTTCCCTTTCCCATTTCTTCCATTATCCTAATGCAATGTATTTAAAGATGTATTTAGTTGATTATGGTATTAGTTTACAAATGTATTGTCAAATCTCCATCCATCCAGGATTTAAAATAATACCTGAGACTGACAATAAGACCTGAGATTTGAAAGGTGAAGGTTGAAGAGGGTCGACTTGAAAGAATTGTTGCAGGTGAGTATAAATTTGAGAAGGGATTTCAGCTTCTTTGTTCGGTAAGGTGCATGCGGGATGTTATGTCTCAAACAAAATCCAGACAGTGAGAGGGTGGCATTTTATTTTGACTCTTTGTGCGTAAAATGCTATGCATTCACCACACCACACTGTACTTTCAGACAAGCATCTAATGTAATGCCTGATATTATCTATGCATATAATGTCATTTGTAGCAAAATGCATGGTGAGGTTTGGATGTTACAACTTAACTGGAATAATGATACAAAAATTTACAATTTAAATAGGAGTAACACGAAGAGGATGCGATGGATGGATGCTGTTTGATGTCATAGAATAGAATAAATGTTTCTCTGAAATGTGTTGAACTTTAAAAAAACGTCCAAAACTATGCATATTTCATGAATACTATTTCCCCTTCATTTTGTTGACATTGAATCAATTGTTGACGTCAAGTGCATCAAATCATTCAGCAAGCACTATCAATATTTGTATTGCAACTCTATTTTCAAGAGGACATCTAACTTTGAGATACGAATTGGTTAATTAATGTAGTACCATTTGACATTGATTCAAAACTTATTCGTTTGTGAATTTAATTTCATTGCTGACATTGTTGCGTAATCAAGCTTCATGTTTGAAAACATTGTAGATACAGGTTTAACCTTATATAGCATTAACTTTAAACTGAAGGTCAGTTCCATTTCTACTGGAGAAAGTTGTGAGATCTTTTGTATTAGTTAATTTAATTAAAAATTGGGACTGTGACCACATAACTTTATGCAAGCGAGTCATTTCAAGTGGCAAACTTGCGTGGATTTGTATATCCATAAGATAAAGCTCTATGCATCGGTGCATGATAACTGAACAACCTAGTACTTTGTTTATATGAACACAATAAGTTTTAAATGCTCTGTCTAGGCATTTAACTGAAGTTCATCTCTTTATTTAGTTCAGCATATTTGCACTTATTTTTCATCATATCACAAATCCCTACACAATGCAGCAGATAAAAAACTCACACATCGCTCTGGTTTCTGTGAATCGTGCATGACAAATGCACAACACGAGGCTTCAACTTGAACTTGACATTCATTTTTTATGAATCCATATGCTTCATGATGAGAGTAGTTGGTAAAATTTGTAATATGTGGTTCAACATTAATTGGATAATAGGAGGAGGAACATCATCCAAACATTTTACATTGTAGTTTGTAGTCCTTCATCTCATCACCGACGGCATTTGTTGTAATGGAGAGAGCCATTAGTTTTTCATGCAAAGCAACAACGCAACGGAACGACTCACGAAGCCGAGAATGGTCATCGTCATAATGAATCTCTTTTTTTAAATATTTTACTTGGAGTCATCCCTCCAGGAAAGATATCGCATTGGTCTAAAATAACCGACCTCTCCTACACACTCCTCATTAGTATCATCCGGTTGACAATTCCCTCAAATATACCCAATCTGGTTGGTACATGGTTTGCATTACTGGACCGGAGGAAGTTGTCTGAAAGCTCTTGTTTTATGTACCATCAACGAGAACATACATAAGCAACCTACCTACCACGGCTACTACTACCCACGTTTAAATATTAGTAATTACAATTAGCTCTTGTATTGAATTGCAATGCATCAAATTCCCTAGTGAAATAAAACATGAATCAAACAAACTGTTTGAGAGCAAGGAATGCTCATGGCTCCACGCTCACTCATTGTCAGTTGCCAAGCAAAATGGAGAGGATGTTGAAATGGGAGGGTTATATTTTTTTAGAAGTGCATGTGGTCATTATATCACATCAAATGCCCGAATGGGAATGCTGGAACTGGACGTGTCTATTTTATCCTGCGGACATACATTACGTGGCCGGATTTGGTGGTCTAGTCTAGCCTACATCTACATGCACTTATTATAAAATAGCATAAGCAGGAGGAACGGTGAGAGCATTTTTGGTTGGATATATGATGAAATGGTACATGGTACTCTCCATACTTATTACGAGTCCGTAAAATGAGAACAAAGCACACATTTCGAAGAATGTAACAAGGCCATGCGGCCAGAAGAGCGTACAATAAATAACAGAACCCATGTGCTCCTATTAAAGGGTCTTCAGCAATGGGATTGCTCCCTGAAACAACTAAACCATACAAAACTACCACTGTACTGGACTTATTGAACTGAACTGAAAGGGAGATGATTTGTTTTACTGGTTGAGAAAAGATAGGATACGATACGAATATGACTGAACCTATTTCTAGGACGGACAGTTCTATCCCATCATTTCTACCCATTACTTCTTACTTCCATCACTTCGACTATGCTTTGTCCTTGCTACCTGTTTGGATGCCCAGTGACCAGCGAGAGATTGTACGAAAATCTGCGAAAAACTGCATTAGCCAATTATTACATGGTTATTCCACTCCTTCGTCACTTGTTAAACAGATTGTAATATTGAAAGAAATTGGAAACAATATGATAAAAAAAGAAGGAAAGGACAGGTTTATAGTCCGCTCACAGTCCTTAAGGCCCTTGCAGACTGTCGTAGATTTTTGGATAGGTAGGATAGGAATGATTTTAACCACTATGCAATGGAGCCAGGACGAAACAATATGATAATGTTTCCCAAACGTCTTTCTTGGCAAATCATGACGTGACAAAGACAATGGTATGGTATACATAAAGTGATGGGGTAGAAATGATAAAACCTAGAAGTGATGTGGGTAGAAATGAGCCGGGTAGCCTTGGACTATGCGTCCTCTTCCCTCAGGATGTTGACAAGGGTTGTGTTTCTGTTATCATTCTTCTCTTGTTGGCGGTTCTCGGAGTTTTATACATGTGCTTTTTATTTCAAAAACAACTACCAACGAGTACCAACCGTAACCAAACCAACCCTCATCGTTCCTTCCTCTACAAACCGTCTACACCAAAATGCAGCAGAGAAAGTTAGGTTCTGCGGACGCGAACAGTGCCATGCAAAGTCAAATCCACTTTATCGCCGCATATTGCACGAAAGACTCGTATATGAGGAAGTACATGCCTGAACAAACTATCATTTGTGTGACTCATTGATGAATAATACCAAGAATTGTTGAAAAAGGACATTGCGTCCTTGCCATTTGCCACGCATGCAATGTTTTTGGCAGTTTGTAGTTTGTACTAGTATGAAGGAGGATGGAAAGCGAGTATGCATTAGAATTGTATCATGGCGATGATGGTGCTATATTGGGAAGAGCATGCTTGCTTTTACTTTCGACTCCATCAAAACACAAGACCATGTGGCCATGCTGCTCATGTTTCTGTTCTGTGTTCCGATGATGCTCAGGGGTACACATCATTCACATGGTATCACTGGTTTGTTTGTGAATGTTTTCCAAAAGATAAACAACACGAGGTGAGATAAATACATGCTGTCGTAGAGTGAATTCCATGAATCTATGCACATCGTTCACTAGTTACTAGTTACATATTAAGTGATCCAACCCTTTCCTTCCCCATTATTCTCCTGTTCTCCTTTGAACTAGATACTACTACGCCGTCAAAGCCCCCTCAACGAACGACCCAATGACGGAAAGTGAATGTTTGGCACAAGCCCCCAATGCATGCATAAATACATATTTCACCCTCTTCTTGTTCCACGTTAGTCTTTTAAGATTTGTACTAGAGATGTACACGATAGTACTGGGGAAAAATCTATTTCTCTGTATTCTCCTATCATATCATCGTGTGCTTCGCTTATGTGGTGTCTGGTGTGTGCTTGGTTTTTGGTTCATTCGTAGTCCGTTGATTGTGAGTCAGTCAAGTTAGGGAGGATTGCACTCGTCAGCCAGCGTACACGTACGTGGAGAGAAGTGAATGATCGAAGAGGGTAACTGAAGGACAAAGGCAGTATAGTGCGATGTGATAATAAGCATGATATCAAAGCAGAAGAGTAGTAGTTGCTTTTCTAGTTGGTGCTTCAAGCCAACAACGCCAACCAAACCAACTTGGTGTTGTACGTTCTACACACAGAGCTGGTTCTACTTGGTTATGTTTGGCTGGAAGCATGAGAAGCTTTTTTTGTGAGGGAGGGAAATCGAACACGATGCATGAAAAGGAAGCAGGCAACAGGGAATTTTTGACAGCTTAAAACTTACTACATATAAGGTTCACAATGCAGCATTCGCAAGTTTAATCTTATAAAAACTCCCGTAGTCCATGGGTCGTCCACCGGCCGGGAAGGAAGATGACCGTGTGCCCTTCATAATATGAATCCCTGTAACCTTTCCAATTCGGTCCCCCCACCCAACACATGTATCTACTGAACCATATAAGAGAATAACGTACGTCCGTGGTATGGACGCCCCAGCCACCGTTTGTTTCTACTCTGCCTTCCTGCCTACTGCGTAGAGTAACTCGCGCAGAGGAAGCAAATAAACGCAAACGTGCTCGATTACCGTGGCGTGACGAAGCCCCGAAAATTCAAACGAGCAACAGCCACAGCCACCAGGTAGTTACAGAATCGGTGAATGAATAGTGATGACGAGTCCTAAAACCCGCTTTCCGGACCCACCATCCAATCCAACAACTACATATATTCGAATTATCCAATATGACAAATGACAAAACCATGCATATAAGCAAAACATCCACCCTGATTGATTATATGAATGAGCATTCATTGACTCACGCAAAAAATACAAACAGATTATTGCACAGAAGAAGGGGTATCAGCTCAGAGGGCAATTGGCAGTCCACGTACACGTACATCGCATAATTTCTAAGCAAAACCAACTAAACTATAAACGTAACTCTATTTTGCTTCACATCAACATGACGATATTCATAATAACAACAAGACTAGTAACAACACTACCACCACTATCATTGGAGCATCCACCCATTTTGTTATACATTTTATTACCTTTGCTCTCTGATGATGGGAGAAAACTATTGGTCATTGGATCCTCATCTTCTTGAAGGATTGCATAGCACGAGGTGTGGATGGATTATCGTAACATTCACTTGAGATCACATCATCATTCCCAACGAATAAACTAAATAATATGCCTCCATCCATCCTTCCTGCCCCATGCAAGTCCAAGTCCCATGCTGCTGCTGCTGTTGATGTTGTTGGCGTTGGTTGTTAAAGCGGTCGGTGAGAGAGAATGCAGTGAATCCTTCTTCTTCTGGTATGGCTCGATTCAATCCAACGTGTATAGCATACACGTTGTAAACTGCCACCACCACCATCAGCACTGCCACTCACCATACTATACCACCACCACCACCACATCATCACAATCCAAAACATTGCCCAAGTGAGTGAAGAAAACATTGGAGTGGGAGCTGAGTCTCACTGCAAGAGTCACAGATCACAGTACTCACAGATTATTCCTTCAAATAGGAAGGACCATTGTTTTTGTCACCAACTATATTAAACACAAGAGAGAAAGAAAAAGAAAGGTGCACTTTTTGTAAGTGACACTTTAATACAAACCACTTTTACCAAATACTTTCAACCTCATGGTTTTACTTTTACAAAAGTTGTATAAAATAAACATTAGGGTTTTATATTAACTAAAGGGTTATACCGTCAGTCTTAAATATCTGATTTTAATGAAACGGCTCTCCATTGTTTGGGTAGTAGGTTAATAATTAAGGAGTGATTAGTGAGTGAGGGAACAAATGATGATAAACACTACTCTCTGGTAAGTTCCTTCAAGGACAATACAATTCATCAGGGACATGGAAGGGCAGGGAGGGAGAAGTTTTTAGTAACAAAGACAAAAGAAGAAAGGATAGTTTGTGGTGGAGGAAGGGGTAAACCATGATCTATTGACCTCAGTTGTAGTTTGAGATGGGTTGATAGTTACATTTTTAAGAGGTTGAAATTCGACGACACTTACCATTCAACCAGTTATAGGAAGGGTGAAAGGTCAAGTTAGTCGAGATGTATAGAGAGAGAGAGAGAGGAGAAGAGGGGGAGGAGCAGTTGAATACAAATTTCCAAAATAGAAAAATAAGGGTGTGGTATGATTTTAGCACTGTTTGTTGGAATCAGTGCACAATTAGTCATCTCGTACATTCACATGCACCAAAAAGCATAAATTCAATTCAGATTGGGTGTGGTAGTTATTTGAGGGGTTATATGAACAAGTTGGTGACCTCTGTTTTGGTCTTTTCAACTGTCGACTAAAAATTTGTTTAAAGCTGTCATTTATTATTTGTTTAATGATGATGGGTATAGGATATTTGATAGTATGTCAGTATGTACTACCAGTATTAGTATTAGTAGTGGTTAGTGCTAGTAAATAATCTAATAAGCAAGGCAAGCAAGGCAGGAGGAAAATGTTATTTTTTTCTAGTGTAGTTCTAGTTATCCGGTTTTACGCCACGTCACTAGACTTGTGAAACCATTATGGACGTTTATGTTTTTGTGTGTGATATGTCATTGATTAGAACTTGCAGATAATTTTCATTCCAAGTGACACAATTATTATTATACTAGGCATCACATTACACACATCATCACTTATTATTACCCTACATGTGGTCATGTGGACATTTCATTATTGGTTGTATAGATGGATGGATTAAATGCTGGTCAGACAATGGTTTGTTTGACTCATTGCAGTAAGGTGGTGGTGTGTTTGGTAATGTTAATGTAGTAGTAGTAGTGGTGGTAGTGGTAGTGTTGGTAATACCACACCACTTTTGGGTGATGATGAACAAGAATTGTTATTTATTGTATGTTGTACGAACTTGATAATAATAACGTGGTCATTTTTGTGTGTTGTTGTAGAAGGAGGAACTGGAACGAAGAATGAGCAAATGAGGTAGTGCTAGCTGGAGGAGCTGGACAACACTCCCAACATTTTACCATCGTGGCTCTGGGAACAAAGTGAAAGCACATGAGGGAGAAGAAGTAGAGAGGACGACCACGACACGTCACCGATTGATTTCTTGCTATTGAGTGAACGGAGCTTGTTTGGCTGAAGTTAGTCCAAATCTTAGACGTGCTCTTCCGCGTTGAAAGGGACGTTGGCTTGGATTTTTCGAATCCTTGTTATCGAATCATTTATGCATCCTTCCTCAACCTTCCTCGTCTGGTTCTCTAATTGAAAAACGTCATTCCAATCCAGTAAAAAGTGACCTTTGTCCCGTCCGTGATTCTTGTCATCCTGTGTTGGAGGAGAGCGAGTTAGCACAGGTGTGAAGAGTCGAGAAAGGAAAGTAAGAAAGCAAGGCAAGTCCAATCCAGTTTCAACCAAGAGTAAGTTGCAGAAAAATCCACCCATCATCGTGCACATTTGGAACCATGTGCAACTAAGCCAAGCCGTCCACATGCATGCATGCTTTGGCTCTTGAATCGTGTTGGTTAATTGAAAGATATAAGAGAAGCAAGAGTGAAAAGAGGAAGAAAAGTATCGTTAAGGAAGCTATCATCAAGGACACCGACTCACAATAAGCTATCAGAGCAGGAGGATTAAAGGGTCGAGGAGCTGAGAGCTAGTAACTAGTGGAGAAAAGTCCACGAGTAAAAGCAAGGGGCTCAGTATCCGCTTTCCACCTTGTTGGATTGGTTCGTTCGTTGAGGTTGGTGAAGCCTGGTAGTAGTTCGGGTGAGTGAGTGAGGAAACCCGGGTTGGAGAGAGAAGAAGGGACTCGGTTCCATCGGAAAAGGAGGAGAAACAAGTTCAATGGGAAGTAGAATCCATGCGGGTTGCGCGACTAGGCAAGTGCAAGCAAGACCATGAGTTTCTTGTACATTTGAGGCTGGCAAATGAATTTATTTATCACAATCACAAGCAAAGTCAGAAAAGTGACGTGACCAAGTGATCAACTTGTCCTCATCGCAGTTTGCACGGTGACCATATTTATAGCGTTGGTTGTTCTCTGCTGAAAACATACACAAGTCAAGTGCGTTTGAAGCAAATAAATAGTGAGTAAACTGTGCAATAGTAAACCCAACCAGTACAGAGTTAATTGTAATCAGTGTAAGACTGCTGCCACGACTATAGTACTATACTACTACTTCCATCACAGCAGCATTATTATTTTCATTATCATCAGTGGTGGTGCCAACAACATTGCTCTCCATTCTCTCCTGTTCAACATCTCGCGTACCTCTCCATAATCCATCCATTAACCACTAGCTAACTAACTAAACTAAACTGAACGAGTCTACCACGTTAGTTCAGTTAACGTTTATGAACATTGTACAACAACCAACACCAAGATCCGCATGGTTATTAGTCAACTCGTCGTTCTAACTTGGAAGGGAAAGCTCCCCAATTATTCATTTGAATATCATCGGCGTCTCCCTTGTTGATTTCACCAACAAATGTCACGGCTTTTCCACGGTCAAATGCGCAGGTGAACTCGTATCGCAGAACAGTAGCATCTCCTCAACAACTGTCAACAAGCATGGCCCCTCTGTCAACAAGCACATGGACTCGTAACATTTAACAAGGGAGCGGTGGTGAGGTTGGGTGAAGGGACCTTCCAACTTCATCTATCCCAAATTCTTCGCTTCAACCTAACCACTGGCTACATTTTACTTTACAACAGTTTGCTGCAACTATCCCTCATCAATTCATTGGAACAAGGGCTCCTCTGTAAGGGCCTACAAGATCTCATTTAAGTTCAACACCACCGGGACCACCCGGATTATGATGGGATTAGAAACGCTTCTTGAGGCTGCTAAGTTTCTGGAGTACAAGGCTGAGGTGGAAGCACGTGGTAAGTTTTTATATCCATCGTCATATTCATAACATTCCTTAGACGGCTTCATTTATGAATAGCAGATATTGAATATCAGCGATGATAGTTAATATCTCAAATGTGGTATGGGGCACACTTACACGTGCTTCGACAAGTAACATTGTTTCATTCAACTAGCTCGATCCAATCATTTTTGACATTCAAATTGATTGTGTACATCAAAATATTTAGATTCCTTCGTTACGAGAGCGCTTAATGGCGTATCATTTACATTTATGGGCCATCTATTGCGAGGTATAATTTGTTGTTTCCATGTAGTGGTGGTGAGAATGAGAACAGTTATCCATTATCCTAATGATTCTGCTCTTCAAATGAAAATGAATCATTAAAAATAGCACTGATTCACAAAATGTTTCTGCTGATAAATGATAACATTGTGTAAAGAATGCGTAAGCAGTATTGAGCATATCAACTACGAGTTTGGTTTCCTACTCTGGTAATAAGTTGTGTCCGTCAATTAACTCTTATTTGTACCGTCTTCGTTCTTTCATTTGCCGATCATTTGTTTTCTTACCTCAGAGTTTGATCACATAATTGTGTACAAGGAAAAGACAATCATGAAAATTATTATGTTCTGTTTAAATGAGGTGGTTGGCAGGATCTCATCAAATTATTAACTGTATACAACATAGTGAACGAATGCTGGTTTTCCACTTGGCCAGAGATTACTTGAAGTAGATGCATACATGTAGATGGTTGCGTTGGTTGGGCATTTGCTTGGTTTAGTGTACAATTTACAAAGCATGAGTTGCTTACGTGTAATAACCAACATAACGTGGTAGAAAGTTGAGTTGCCAAAAACCATCTAGCAACTCGTAGCAGTAAATTCTAGCAAGTTGTAGCACATGGCGTGGCATTGCATGGGCGCTCTTTTAGTTGAACCTGCAAAAAATAAACGCGTTCATGTGTTGGCTGCTCCGATAGGTGATGTTTGGTGTAGCCAGTGTCGAGTTTTAGAGTGGAGAAAGTCCATCGACCATGCCACGGAGCAGATTGAGTTGTTAAATAGCATCCTATTTTCAGTTTTTGCGCATCTATTCATTCTACACTACACAGACGACTACGGTAGTCCGCTGTAAATGTAGCTACTAGCTTATAGCGAAGCTCACATCTATATAGTCCAACCTATACGAACCAAATAAATGCTCCCTCCTTCTTCTATCACTGCTGCTTTGCTCACAATAAGGAAGGAAAGGGTTTTTTACAAGCGCGCTCTAGTGCTTGTGATGATGCTGGTTGCTTTATGAGAATTGAATCAAGAGGAAGGGGACCAATGTTGCACGTGATGGAAATCCGTTGTTAAAATATGGCATGTCGTGCGGTGACTACTTTGCTCGGACTACGTCGGAATCGTATGTTATTGTGGCTTTGCTTTCACTACACGTTTCTCACTTTATGCATACTACATCCATTCAATTTCGTCACTCCACCACAACTACAACCGACTTTCTCCATGACCGATTGTTCTGAAAATACTGAACCTTGTATTATATATACAATTACTAGAATCATTCACTAGGAATTCTCGATACAGAAGGTGGTTATTGCTATGCTATGTTGTCTAATAATTAGTAATTCTACTAAACGAATATGATTCTTGGTTTACCACGTTCTTCTCCAGTAAACACCACGAAGATCATACCAGACATTCTGTACAAACTAAAATATCTGTACTTTTGACGAAATGGAAGGACAGGCATCATTCATGCATAGGCCAAATTGCGTGGTATAATATTGGGATCATAATGGTAATTGAGAGGATTTGAGAGAAGATCTGAGTATTATTATTAAGTATGACGATACATAATATGCATAATTACTAATTACTGAAAGCCTTGATTGATTTTGTGTGTCTAATGACAAATGAGTTGTAATTTAAGCGGGTTGCAATTACTTATTCAGTTTAGTTTATGACAAAGTAGATCAATGAACGTGTAGATGTCTTGTTGTTGAGCCGTTGGATGTATCTGGCTGCTACACGTTAAGTAATATATTCTTAAAAACTTTGAAAACAAAATGCTTAACCACTTTATTAGACAGGACAGACTAGTCAGCTTTATGTTGTTGATGGTGATGTAAATACAAGGCTTATGCTTACGACGACTTTGTACCCCAAATACAGCACAGACAGAAACGCCACAATTCGCATTCATCAGAAAGCTACATCACCACTAACTAACCAACCACTAAACCAACCTAACTACAATGAGTTAATGACCTTTGCAAATTTTCTTCTGTGCAAATAATCTCGTGGGCAAATTACAATTTCGGAGACGCAGACGTGTAAGCTTGGAAAAATGTTGGCCACCATCAGTTTATGAGTCTCCTGGGTTCACATTAACATTCATATATATGTTCGTAATAGTAGGCCGCGTGTGTTAAAATCATTTGAAGTGTTCATACACTTCGTACTCTCAAACAAATAATGTCCACCCGCATGTGTTTATGCTATATAATAAAGTGTGTTATGTACAGCCAGCAGCGCAGTATGCAGCATCATGAATTCCTGATATCATTATGCCATGTGCTGAGGTTTTGGGCGTCAAATACATAAATGGTATTAGGGTGTGCTGTTGCCTGTTGCTGTATCGCTATATGAGGAAAAGTAAACTCGTAAAATGCGTATAAACAAAACTTGAAAGAGAACGCGAGTTAAATGAACGCTAACAACTCTCAACTACACTTAACCCTACCTACGGCGTGCAGAATCAGTCAGTATTGATATAATCACAGCAGGCTTGTCATTAAATTTTATGCAGGCGAACTGTGGAATTGTAAATCAAAACGATAGGTGGAAACTATGCGTTTGGAGGAGTATACGTGTTGAATTTCCATCCAGATTCAAATTCTGACTTGTTCTGTTCTGAAATTTCTGAATAGAGTTGAATATTCAGTCGTCTGTGTGTAGTCAAATAAATGGTCGAATATTTATTATGCAGCGCAGCTACTTTATTTGAACACTCTGTATTTCCATCCGTCAGCCTGTCGACCATCATAGAACTGCGAATTCAAATGGTGTTTTTTATTTTGGAGAAAATCAAGTTTTTCTGACCCAAAGTCAGATGTCCCAGGTCACAAAGATGTTAAATAGCAACACCTATCAAGTGGCATATCGTTCCGTTCGAAACCTAGAAAACTTCGGGATTATCAATGGGTGACAGTGACAACATTAACAATGGCTTTACATTCCATTTGCAGTGGTTTATTGCTTCTTATTATTGCTACATTCGCATTGCTGTTATACATATTGAAGGATGAATATTCACAAAAACATTACGAACAACTTGGAAAGATTTTTTAAGCAATCCTATCTTCGTTGAATGTACCACCGCACCACTATCGTCGTACGCCAAGTATATGGACAACTTGTTATTACATCCACTGACCCTTTCCTGGCAATGAATCGAGTATTTGCAAAAAAGTTGGGGTTTGTTGTTGCCAATAATATATGCGATTCAAACTTGTTTGCAAAACATTTGAAATTTTTTGTATCGATTGTCTCGATATGACGAAAGAAGCATGGAACATCTAGACGGACGTAGGTAAGGTAAAGGTTATTATAGAGAGACGTACTGCGACGAGTCTGCCTGCGGTCCGACAAGCCAACCTAGTTTGTGAATCACTTTGACTATCCTTTATTAAACCGGGGCAGTGTTAGTGAGGGTCTATGAATTTGAAGCGTGGGACTCGATGATGGCTTCGATCGGGGACGTACGTCTGTGTCTGTCTACTCACTCACAACTTAGCAAAACTGAGTCTGATTTGTGAGTGTTGGGTGGGTGGTGCTAGGGTTTATGCGAACAATGTGAAGCATGGACCACAAGCTAGTCAGAGTTAATGACCCCTTTTCTTTTACACTTGCAAAATCAGTTTGCTAAAAATCTCACATCCCATCGTATCTCCAATATCTAATCGTGCTGCTGTGTCGTGTCACCGGCATTTTAACCAACCAACCTTTCTCTATAGCCGACCCATGCATGGAATCAACAAGAATTTGCATGTCCCTGTCTAAACTTGGCGAATCTTGTTGAATTGCCTCATGTTCATTCTCTTGTCTCATGATGCGGATGCTGGTTTTGCAAATATGTGACACCGAAGTGGGTTTCAATATTGCTGCAAGCGTCTTAGTATGCTTCAGCTTCATGCGCATTTTTTCGCCCTTTTTTATTCTTGTAAACCTGGAATATGAGTCGATGCAACATTGACTGGTTATTGGTTCCCAATTTCAAGTGCAGGTTCATGGCAGTGTTTGGTTAGCAAAGCAAAGCCTTTAAGAAATGCACGGTGCCAAGTATTGGGCCAAAAAATTAAGCGAATGTATTTTGAGGTATTTATTTTATGAACGTCACAGATAAACTGCCATATCTATTTTGTATATTTATTTTTGTATTTGCCAACTTTTATGTTGCAGCCCATTCATGAGCACATCAAATTGGTTTTGGACATTTTGTTTTAGGCCAAGTTCAAGCCCATTTGATTATCAGACTCCACTCATATCATGTAATAAACAGTAACCCATGCAACTCACTCTCCTCTATCTTTGGTTTTCTCCCTCCCTTTGTAATTCATGTAGTAGGCTTGAATCCTGATTTAAGCAGTTTAGTTCCATTTTTATACCCCATGCATAAAAACAATGACCACAGACCACAAATTAAAATTATTTGTTGATTCCTTACGAAAAGTCATTAGAAATAATTAAATGAGCCGACTGATGACAATGAACTGTGTGTTTTCCATTTATGTATAACATGGAATCCAATTACATTTCCATGACCTGTAAGGAAACCCTTGTTTTATATTAGGCCGGTGGATGTGAACTGACAATCGAATGTGAATGTTCTCACATTGGAGACTTTTCTCTATACTAATGTGATAGGTTAAGCTGTGCGAAATTGGCGAGTGAAGTGAAGCCAGCCAGCTAGTCTATGTAAACATTGTATTTCGTTTTAGGAGAGGTTGTTCATGTACATCTCAAAAAAGATTGACGATATTTACCATTCGAACAAACTTGAACTAAACAACACGTTTCATTAGGCTGTTCTTAGTAGAAGGAAGGCTAGTCCAGTTCTAATTTCACATAGATATCTGTTGGCAGATTCTCTTTCGCAAAATACGAATGTGCAAAGCCGACTCTGTGTGGTTGCTCTACTGGTTAGTCTTCTGCAGGCGTCGTTTGCAAACAAAGTTATTGAGTCTGTGTCCAACTTGTTTGTAGTACATACTTGTTGCGGTGTGGTGCAGTTCCAATTCTACCATTGTCTTGGTGGTCCAATAAACAATCCATTGTTTCTTCTTTGTTGATTCAGAGGAAACCAGTGGGAATGAAGATCGGTCACATCAGTATTCTTAGCTTTTATAATAATAGCGGATTGAATATACTAATCTTTGATATTGGAAAGTCCTGAATCTGCGTAGTACTATCTACGGTAATTTTGTCTGTGCGTTATTCTCACCGTGAAAGAGTATGTTTTCCAGCAAATCAAATAGATCGTTATGATGGGAGGAGCAGTGCAAACTGAAAGTTTATCCCTGTGCCGAAAAGCCATGGAAGTTCCTATACCAAAGAAAAAATGGATTAGAGATTATCTTACTTTGGGTAGCATCATATTCTCACTAACTAATTAAACCCATACCGACATTACAACCGTTTGCATATTGTTGTAATTTTTTGTTTTAATTGTTTTCAGGCGAGAAGGGATTTCCAGCCTTACCTAGCAATAGTTCTTCAGCGTTGCTACTGTCTTCAGCAAGTCAAAATGGTTATACAAATAATCATCATCCGGTGATTCAGAATGGTATGCACTATGCGTCCCAGTCTTCCCTTCCGTATCAAAAGAGCCTGTCAAACAATACATCAAGCCCTAGAGTACCTGAACCATCGAATGGTTATAAATTGTCGGACCATTCCTATCGTCGAGGCCATTTGAACCAGTCTCCGACGTATGAGTTTAATGGAGGGACCAACAGAGCTTCAAAAGGGTAATTATATGATCGTTCTACTTGTTATAGTCTAGTGTTTGAAATGTATTCTTATTATGGTGGGTTTGGTTTGCTTACAGAAATAATTCAAGCAGTAGTAGTAGCAGCAGCAGCATCAACAGCAGGAATTCGGGAACTCGAGAAGTCCACAATAAACTAGAAAAAAATCGCCGAGCTCACTTGAAAGAATGCTTTGAAATGCTGAAAGGCCAACTACCATCTTTTGAGGACAGAAAAATCTCCAACTTGGCAATATTAAGGAGTTCTCTCAGATACATCCAGGTTCGTGACGTTATTTTTGACGGTTATTCACAATTCCGTAGTGACTTATAAAGCAACTTGACTGATCATGATTTTGTAACTTGACAGACTCTAAAGAGGAAAGAACGAGAATTCGAACATGAGATGGAACGGCTTGCTCGGGAGAAAATTTCCCTGCAACAACGACTTTCAACGTTGAAGAAAGATATGTTGGGGAAATGGGATCACCTGTAAGTCAACATGAAGACCATAACATCCACCATGTAGCTACTCCTCAAATCACCTTATACTTACTTTTACAGGGACTGGAGAGCTATTGTTCCTGAGGACTTGGATATAGATTTAGAACCGGATGCTGTTATTACTGTGGATTACGGAAATGGGGAAAAGCAGTCTCGCAAAAAAAGCAGCCCCGCGGAGGGTAACCAACAACCCAAAACTGAATCTGAAAATGACGAAGAGTCAAACGATTCTCATTATCCAATATCCATGTCTATGAGCAATGGACATCATGGTGGTAACTACATATTAATATATCGCCTACTATATGATGGTATTGAAAAAATGACTGACTATTAATTATGTTATATAATTATTTCTACAGAAGACAGGGTGTCTGACAAGAAACACTACGGACAAATTCATGTCGTTAATGGGCTGTCTGAGCCTGGTCCTATTAGTTTGGTGACAGCAACAAAGCTCAGTTCTTCTCCATTAGCCGCTATTACAGTTGAGAAAACTGCTAATTCTCCCGTTGGTAAGAACATACCCATTCTTGCTGTTCAACCGTATCAGCCATACTGACGATGTAGCATAAGAGAATTCTCTGTATTTTCTAGGTGGGGCAAGCTTTGTGAATTGCATTGCAAGCTCTCCTACAGCAAAAGGTAAATATTATTTAACTGGAATATCGCGACGGCTGTATCACTAATTGTGTAATATATTTGTTTTTCTGCTTCCCCAGGATTCTCAGTCCTGAACAATTCAACAATGGCTATAAACTCCCGGGTGGATTTGGGTCAGTATTACGATGAAGAAAAAATGTGTAAATGACATGTCTAGTCTACAAAATTACTTCCGTAATTAGGAATCAAATCAGAATTGATGTTACAGGATAACTAGATCATTATGAGTCCTCTTGTAATATTCCACAGGTCCCTTATGTTAAGGTGTCTTCTAAATCTCATTAAGAGGATAATGTATCCAGATTAATAAGTTTTAGCTTCAAGCTAGTTCCACGTTATTGTTAGGTTGGCAAGTCAAATTTCCATCGGCATTAGGCTTGTATTATTTATGCCTGCCTCATACAGAATTATGAGAATAATGTGTCATGATACCCGTTCAGTTTGTTTTTTTGTGATTGAGTGAAACCGAAGTTTGCATTCTGATAAATGGTCAAAACCGAGATCGAACAATTAGGTTGTTAAATTGTTTGGAATTCGAAAAAGATATGCATGCACGTGGAATTTTGTTCCCTATTTGTAGCCGAAGTGCAAACTCGTTAATTAGCCAACACCTGTTGATATTCTCTAACCCAAATAACTCGAAATATTCACTGTACAGATTACAATCGATAACATGCACAGTTTACAGAATTGGTCATCATTTTTGTTTACACGATATGCAATTAATATTATTCAAACAAGGAAAGTGTTCAGATTGGAAATAACGTCTCCCACTCTCAGGAAAACAGATTTCGTTTCTGCATTTTAAGTTGCTGGTCAAATGTCAACGTAGCATAAAACGACATCATCTTTTAGCATAAATTGCCAGCTATTTTAACCCACCTGTTTGTTACTATTTAAGTATTGTTTGCTTGCACCCGAAATGCATTATGGTCGATTTGGTGCCTGGATGGAATCAATCCCCCTTTCAACAGTACGTCCAACAAATATATATATTTGTATTCTATGACGCGTCTAGTTTCCAAAAATGTCAAATTTGTGGATGTGGTCCGCCTCTGGAAAACTGCCCCTTGAGGGATTGAGAGTCTCAACTTGAGACCTAAATTTGTGGTTAAATGTATCTAAGGGTCTGCGAATGGCAATTACCGAATTTTATCTTATGACTATATCTTGGCTTCCTAGTTATCCTAGAAAGTTTCCGGAATTTCGTGGTTATGGATGGGGCTAATTTTGGAAGGTGTGTTTTCAAGATAGGAATTTGGACGGGAATTTGCGTGCCGCATTCCTTAAGTCCTCCGATTAGTGCATGATTTACAAGTTCAAGCTAGACAGCCAATCTTCTGCATTTCTTCAAAATGGAATGGAATGTGTTTTAAGGCAAGTCAAGCGGTCATTTATTTAAGTGTTAACAGTATCAGTTCTTGCGAACTGGTTTACAAACCGTAACACTCTACGCATAATATCTTTTATGCAAAGCTCTAAGCACTAGACTAAATTGAGTCGAATTGAATTGAACGATTTATGTATTATACCCCACTTAGTAGTATATAATCTTTACATATTCCTGCTCATACACTGACTTAAATCTGGCAAGTTCATCTCCGACCACCTGGTTATCAGAGATGGCCTAATTACTTGTGACCCTTAGCTAAATGTAACCACAAAATTCGGTTTTCGCCTTTTTAGGGGGCCACACCTACAGAGTTAACCTTTTAAGAAACTCGACGCGCTACTGAATACAAATGTATATATATATATATGTTGGAGTTGGAGGTACTGCGGAAAGGGGATTAAATCTCATTCCTGGCCGAAATCTATCATAGTGAAATGTAGCTAACAGATAAAAAACGGAATTTGCATGTCCTACTCTGTTTAATGAGTTTTACTTGTATACGAATAATTGTCAATGATGTTTTTTGGATCTGTACTGGATCGCGACCACTAATGGGTGATGGGACTTGTATGTAAAACGCTGTATAATGCAAGAATTTAGTTTTGGCCTGCTTTACAGCACTATATTAGCACACTGGCGTATTTAACGTTGTAAGAGTCGTAATTTTAGCTCTATTTGATAAAAGGCTATTAATCTGAGATTTCAAAAACTTGCGTCAATGCATAGATGCATTTTCCATATTTGATATGGAACTGGAAAAGTTGAGCCTTAACACGACACGAGTGTGTAGATATGTGCAGGGTGCGTCATTCATGTTTTGGGTTTATGCGTGTTTGGCTTTCATGAACTGTTGTAGCAGTCATTCTGGTGGTGTAGGAGAAAGTTTTGCCAATTTTGTGGTAGAAATTATGGTGTATGTAGTAGAATGATGTTGGATTGATGTTGGTATAAAACAAATGACTGAGGATGGCAGTATAGAATTAATACTATCAATTACTACCTACGTCTGTCGGTATATCAAGTTTAAGTTATAATGTATTTATGACCCAGTCAGTTTGAAAATTTGTGATGGAATGCAAACCAGGAGGAGAGAAATTCTCATTTTCAGCTATGAGAAACTGAATATTTACTACATGATAATACAATGAAGATTGACTGAAATGACTGACTGCTTGATTATTTAAGTATAAGAGCGGTGACTGATATCAACGGGGCAGATAAGATGTTATTAAAATGATAAGATACAAATAAAGCTTGGTTGGCAGTAGAACAAAGTTACAAATTAGTTAAAATAAATATAAAAATAAGCATGGTAGATAGGTGGCTATGAATTATAGAAATTGTGTCCACCAATACCACCAATGTTACGTTGGCGTTTACAAAAACATTTAAGTTTACACATTTAAAAAATGAAAAATTTGAGAAAAATCTGTGATTTTAAGTCTCTGTTGCTTTATCGTTCTTAAGATTAAATTAAGTATACATGGTAAGAAATATTTTGTGTTAATAATTTGTAATTGTAAATGGGTTAATTTCCATTTCCTAGTGATGCGGATTATAAGCATAATATTTGTAACTGATATATAATTTATTGTGTGGTCTCTTTTTAGATAGATTATAGACTATATCATATACCGACTACACTAAAATGTAGTCATCTTCAAACACAATGGAATAAGAAATGAAAAAAAACAAAGAAACCAAAGGAGTAAAATGCGATCATATAAGTTTGTAAGTATTTAAGGATACAAAAAAAGTAAATGTACAATGATCTACTTTAACATATAACGCTGTAGATGGCTATAACCGTCCTTCTATCAGCGAATCACCCACCTCTATATAAAATAAGTGGATAATGATTAGTCTTAACCATCTAAACGATTAATAACTTACTCCTCCAACAAATAATATGCTGCTCCGAAATCACTTACTTACCTTGTCCTGTCCTGTCCTCAATTCAACTAATTGTCTCAAAAGCGATAGTTGACTGAGGATACAACAAGCAGGAGGGTTTTTCTCTTGATACTCTTTATCTGAGGGGACGACGACGATACGAGTGGATAAATGCATGTGTAAAGAGATAAAAAGAGAGATGGACCCATGTTGACCTTTTAACCGGAAGCAATCCTACCATATATAAGGCGCATCGTTATGAAACTCATTCCCTTTGCCTTCAATTCCCTGACAGCACACTCGATAATGAATTTCACAAAATTCAAGGAAATAACACACTACTCGACAGATAACAAATAAATATACCTCTTGCTACAAGTTTACATGCCAGTTCAAAGAAAATCTTAATAGATTTTCATGAAGATATTGTATAATAACCTTAGCGAAAATGATAAGCCAAAAACGAATAAAAATAATAAAAAAACAGACAAAGTAAAAGTATCAAATGATGGATGTCATTTATTTTTGAACATAATAAGGGTATGACATTAGAATCTACAAACACAATATGCACTGCATGTAAAATGCCTTCATGGGCAAGTATATTAAGTGGTATGAAAAATCTACTTCAGAATTTGACTTGTAATTTAAACTTAAATTTACACTGCTGATTTGGTTTTGATTTATTATCTTAGTGCGACCATATTAATTACATTCCAATGATACTTACAATTTATACAAGGAGTACTTTTACCGTGGACGATTTTGACAAGTTTTAGCTACAAGTACAACAAAATTCAATTTCCCCATCATATAAGTAGTCCTATTTTCGCATAGAATAATTTATATCACAGCAACAGTGCTCAACTTTAAGCTAATTTGGTGATACAACACTTGCATAATATTTTCTGTTTGATATAGTTCATATATCCCTGAATTAATTAAACCGTCTTTTAACCCGAAAATAGAGACTTGACTGATGGATTGCCACTGGTTAGTACAAACAGCTACAACTAATCAAGGAAGAAGGCTTGCACTCGAGTTATACATTATGTAAGATCTATACCTAACTATACATTCGAGGTTGAATGTATAACTAGTCCGTAGGTCGTTTTTCACTGTGTTTTCGAGTGAATTCTTCTGCATTTTTCAAAAACTTTCGTCGATCTTTCACATATTCCTCGGCGAGATCAGCTCTGAGTGGATGTTCTGGTTCTGGATCGTTCACCAGTGCCACCAACGCTTGAATCACTGTCATAAATAAAGCAATATCAGAATAATGTCCTTGCACTTACAGAACAATAAAACGAACTACGATACAGGCGTTCATATATACTAAATTACCTTGATCAGTTTTAGTTGCTGGTTTCCAGTTTTCAGCACTAATGATGGGGAGACACACTTGACCTTTTTCATCAATGTTCGGGTGGTAAATCTTGGTTTTAAAATTAATCTTTGGAGGCTTGAATGGGTACTCGGCTGGAAAGTTTATTTCAATCCTAAAGGCACCCTTATTGTAAGGAGCATTTTCCTGTTGACGTTATAAACATTTTTGAATCGAATCAATTTATGTATCAAGAAACGATTGTTGTGCTCTCTTACTGGAACGATCACGCCTTGCCAGTACAAGATGTTTGTGTCATCCACGCTGATATCCCGAAATGACCTCACTCCATTGGTTCGGAGGTCTTGCAATTCCTAAAACACGGCCATCCATTAATAAACACTTTATTTTATTTACAGTTTGGCAGATTATTTTACCTTTTGTAGACGCCTTGTAGCCGCCATTGTTGTTCAATAGACTGTACGTTTGATATTGGGAGGTATCCTTTAATGGCCGCCCACAGCTGCAATATGTAACAACATATTGCATAATATACAACAATGACCAAATTTCAGTCACTCAAATCCAAAATTAGTTGAAAAAATAAAAAGTAAACCCATTATTTATGACAAAGTCACAATACAAAATTCAAATAGCAAAAGAATTATATTATCTTTCACAAATATACAAAGACGAAACAAGAAGTAGAGGAAACGATAAACGTTCAAGGACCAATCCATGAATGAATAATTATTAAAACAAAATAGAATTTCAATAAATTATACAAATTTATTGAACATGATGCAATTCATGTCCCAAGTTCAATCTGTGCACATAGTTGCAAATAATATTGGATGAATTATAAAGAAATGAGAAATATATTTTACTTGAAAATATAGAAATTTGTTTACCTTTAATTCATTTGCTTTGTTCTTTCGGACGAGTGCTGCCGGAGGCTACTTATTTTTTTTTATTAGTGACTACTCTCTGGAGGAGAAAGAAGGGAGGAATTAAAGATGAATTGTTGATTTACTTTACTTTGTTGTAAATTTCAATAAATTTCGACAACCTCCAACACAATGGCGATGAGGAAGAATGAATGACCAACAAAAAGGAAGAATTCTGCTGCTACTGCTGCTGAATAATGTAGGCAGAGGCAGTAGTAAAAATGTTGACTTGACCAAGTCCACTCGTGTTTAACAAAGATTTCTTTGAGTTTTAAACTTGGCTGCTGGTGTAGCAGGCAGGTGAGCAAGGAAAAAACCTACTTGTTCTGAGATGTTGGATCGGACTGGGATGAAATTCTAGGAAATTATTCAACAAAACATGTAGAATGTAGATGAATTTAAATTAGGAGAATGATATATTGAATGTATAGACTGAACTGGACTGGATCCCCCAGTTGTTCCTGCTATAGGTGGTTGACTGACGGACGGACAGTGTGGTGTGACAGTTTTAATGCTCACTCTTTTGGGTGAGACACTACCTATGACAAGGGAATGAATAATGCTGATGGTATTATTGATAGTGAGATTATGAATTTGCCAATAATAATGCCATCAAAGCAAGACCTATCATTAAATCTTAACGTAACCTTCCACCACCATCATCATCGTTATTTTACATGACACAAACAAAGAAGACTTTATTTGTGGGTGGGTGGGTTGGCTATCTGTGCATGATGAGGAAAGTAGTCATACATACGCACCCACCATGTAGGTGAGCTATTGACATGACCTGACCCTTGTGGATGATGAGTGGGCTATATATGTTCTGCATGCATTGTATAAGTACAAGAGGAATGAAGAGGGTGTAATTTAGTGGGAGAAAGGATAAATAAAGGAGAAACTCACCTAACTCAAAGGCATGGACAATTGTAGAATTGCTGAGACTGAATAATTGATAAATACTACTACATGTGATTTAGAAAGCCTTGGTTGAGAGAGATATCGTATGTATCATTAGATTTAGCAGCCCAGCAATTAACGCCCTTCATTATTTACATGATAATAATGTATTGACAAAGTTGACACAACCAAAGGTAAAGTCAATACATGTTATAGTAGTAGTAGTAGCAACCAAGTAAACTGTAGTATTAGCTCCCATAGTTAGTCCACTCATATTCATTCATGTGCATATAGTGCATGCGGTAGTTGATAGCAGATTTCTAAAAGGGTAATAAAAACTTTGATTAGCTCATAAAAACAAGAAGATAAAGGAGAAATTAAACAAATATTATCAAGGTTTCAGCAAATGCATTCTGCTGAACATTCTCAAATTACAAACTTTATCATAATTGAGTCATTCGAATGAGACGTAATTTGCATAGGAGGATGCAATGATTTAAGGAAGGAATGCTCTTTTTAATAGAGAGCTCTTGAATAACGTCGCAAATGATTGCAATGTTTTAAATAAAATGCATAATATGCATGCCACTGCAAAACTACAAATTATCAACCGACATGGACGAATTAGCCATAAACGTCATAAAATTGGTAAGTTTAAAATACCAATGGAGCCAATGCACAAATGACGCATCTATAATAATCATCCCTTCTTATGCAAGTTTCACATATTATGCAAAACCATAGTGCAGTGATAGTTGTCTGTCGGAAGACATCCACTGTAGTCACATTTTCGTACTTTTTATCCAAAAATCCCCACGGAATGAAGGAGAGTATAATAAGGATGAAGGGTAAGGACTTTGATGATGGTACTTATTTTCATGAATGGTTAGGCAAGAGAGAGATAATATATGACTGACATAATGTATGGATGTTAGTTTCTCTTCCTGCAACCACACTCTACCAAATGGAGAAAGTCCTTTTGGTGAACTTTGTAGAGAATTCGCTTAGGACGTTGTTACCATTACTACGCATATTATTATGAAGACTTTTTTCTTTTATTATTACACTACTGCGCTGTTGCTCCACAATTTGCCAACCATCTGAGTTGACTTTTCACAGTTTTCAATAATCACATCAGCATTAGTGGTGTGTGTGGTTTGTGCCCATTTACTGTCATTTACTTACTGTTGCATTCATTGTGTCCTGTTTTTCTTTCTCTTCTCCACACTCAGGAGGATCATCATCATCATCAGCTAGATACAGGAGAGGGCACACACACTAGATTCCGTCGGCCTTCGAACTCCGTCGTCGTTTTATTGCTGTTGGAGTTTTGGAGCTGTTTATCCATCCAAACAGTAAGTACTACTTACTAAATACTAGTTAAAATAGATTCCTTCATCTCAGGAGGAGGACTCTTCATTTACCTATCATCTCTTTCCTTATTTTCCAAATGAACCTTCTAAACCTGTGAAGGAAAGAGACCCTACTGTTCTCCTCTCCTCCATTCTAGAATATTATCCATCATCCATCCTTCTATCCAGTGTCAATCACCACTAACCATCATAACCGTGTCATATAACATAATCTCATATGTCAGGGCAGACAGCCAGTAAGTCAGTGGTTGGTTAGTCTGCCTATGAGAGTGTTGACCCGACGGACTGGACGGATTTTTATTGTAATTCTCACATTCGTTGTTCCAGTCCAGTCAGAGGAGAGGAGAGCAAAGTGATTGATATAAGATTAGCTCTCGTGTATGGTCATCATTTCATCAGGTAAAAGTTTTAAAATCACTTTTAAACTCTTCTTTTTTATTCACTTTCGCCTTTTGGGGATAGGCATAGGCTCATCAATCTACAAGTTGTTTAGGGGAGGAAGCAGGGCTTATGATGTATGAGGTCAACTCCTATTTTATCTACGGCGAAAGCTCAATATTAAAATTGACAAGTTCAGGGGATAATATTTCTACAATCACATCGGCGGCTTCACTCATGGGGGGGGGGGGGGATTTAGGTTGTGGGGAGACAATCAGTTATTCAGGCTGATGATGTCTGGTTAGGTCCAGTTGTTTTAGGAGTCAGTGAGGATGGATGACCTCTGTGAAAATTCTAGTTTTTTGTGTCTGGCGCAGTTTAGCTGAAAATTAATATAAGTTTTGGGAGATTGGGCAGATTGTGGTGAATACGATTTGTAGTTTTTGAATTTACACAGGATAGAACAGAGTGTGTGTATGGGTAGAATATAGTGTAGGTGGCTGATTTGGTTGATGATGGATTGGTATTTGGGTAATTTATTCAAATCCCACTGATTTTCATATCTTGAAATGTATTTTTGATACTAATATATTCTTTTACTCGAGTTGAAAATGGAAATTTGACTTGTTTTCTGTTGTCTTGTAATAGGTGAACCAGCAAGCAATATGGCGACACAAGTTAGTAGTAGTGAGCCATTGCATAATGATGGAAATGCAAAAATGTGTAATGGTGGAACAAAGTCGGAGTTTAATGGAAATGGTGAAGCGGAAACGAATGAACGCAATGATAGTAAACAAGCTCGTAATAAACACTCTCGCATAATTTACAATAAGGTAAGCTACAAGCCGACGGCAGCAATATGATGTAATTTAGTAAATGTCAGTGTCACGGAGTGTTTTTAACTTTGTTTATACAGGACTTTTTATTGGATTGTTCCAAGTCTCCAAACTCTAAGCGAAAACCTGCTGATTTTCCCTTACCGGACTTAGGATGTACTTTAAGCTCCATGAAATTGTTGAAGCCTTCAACTCCTGTTGTACCTCCCGTTTATGTAGCGTAAGTGGAGGAATTTGAATTGTTTATTGAAAAGGTATGTTATAACAGAGTTACATTTATTTTACAGACCACGCAGGAAGGACGAAGTTCCAGTGAGGCGCGATCCTTGTGACAATATTAGTCTGAGACCACATAGTGGCAGCTTCGCTGGTGGCTGTTCTCCTGTTTTTCCAGGACGTTCTAGTCGGGAGAATCGCGAAACTTCTGGTTTCAGAGGAGATACTAGAAGTTTTCGGGGTGATCGCGATGCTGGAGATAGAGACCGTGGTGACAGACGCGGCGATCGAGATCCTGTAGACCGAGACCGTGGTGACAGACGCGGCGATCGAGATCCTGTAGACCGAGACCGTTGTGACAGGCGTGGGGATCGAGATCCTGCCGACCGTGGTGACAGGAGTGGGGACCGAGATCCTGCCGACCGTGGTGACAGGCGTGGGGATCGAGATCCTGCCGACCGTGGTGACAGGCGTGGGGATCGAGATCCTGCTGACCGTGGTGACCGGCGTGGGGATCGAGAAAGGCCAACTCGTGATATTCGTCCTGATGTTCGGCCTTTTCATAGTCGATGGGGGGATTCTAATGGAATTTGGGATGATCCACCTCACCAGGAGACGCAGGGTAAATGGAATTATCACGTGGCAAAGAACGGGAGAGGAGATGGACTTGGACCGTCGGGACATTATGAGAAAAAAGAGCATGGTCACAGAGATTATAGACGTGGAAGGGAACACAGGGATGAACAAGAGGAGCCAGAGTGGTTTTCCGGTAAGTACTGTTCTTCAGTTCTTCTGTTCGTAATCAATCACAATAATTATAGCATGAAAACTAATACCCGTTTACGCTTAGGTGGTCCTACTTCTCGGCACGAAACGATGGAATTGAGGGGGTTCATGGATGATGAGCGAAAGGATACTGAAGAGAAGAGAAGTCGAAAGGAATTTGCTGCCAACCGGCCTTTTGAGCCAGAAGCACCTCCAATAAAACCACCATCCCAGGAGGCAGAACCTTCCATGGATATGAACTTGAGCCTAGACAAGATACTGAAGATGGACTCCATTCCTGGACTTGAGGTGTCTTGTTTATTAATTTGTAATTATTTTGCTTAATGTTTGTTTATTTAATGTAGAACGGCTTTGAAGAAGACCTGGAAGAGGAAGAGGAAGAAGAATACAAGCCAGAAGAGCAACCATTGTCGAAATCCAGGTTTGCTAAAATTTTTCAACGAAACTCAGCAAATGAAAACAATCCTCCCAGGGGTGAACAAGATGGAAAGTTTTTGTTTGATCAACTTCAAAGTACATCAGATGGGCCTTTGATCTCCAATCCTGTCGGTGAGACTTACCTTCTCCATTTCCTCTAAGATAAGATGTTAGTATTTTTTAATTTGAAAACTTTCAGAACAGAAACACGAGATGGTTGAAGAGTTGGGCAATGCTCTACGTAGTATGCTTCATATTAGCAATCAGCATGCCCAGACTTTGCGTGATAATGAAGCTAGGACGCGTGGAGAGATCCCTGTTACCCAGCAGAGCCCCCAATCTCAAATCCCAATGCCGAATAATCCGAATTTGATCTCGTCTCCACCGAATCAAAACCTGCACCAACTGGATAAACAGCAGCATGCTCATGACGTTCATCTCTTGCAAGCTTTGGTAATTTGTTATTATTGATAATAAAAAATGAAGTCATCAAAGGACACCTTGGTTGAATTGAATAACATGTAAATGATGATTTACTGTTTACAGCTGCAACAGATAATTTTGGTTCCTGGAAGCAATAATAAGCCAGAAAGTTCAAACCGAAGTCCTAGCTTAAGCCCGTGCACGAGCCCAATCGATAGAGACAATTCAACGTTCCCTAGACCAGGATCAGGAATGGGCCGACCCGGAACGTGCCATGGCATACCTGTATCATTCATTGCCCGGCCAGGATCAGGCTTGAATACTCCTTTAGGTTGTTATGAAATTAGTCCCGGTTTCGTTCCTCCACATCGTCCGGAATTCTTTCAGCAAATGCCACAAAACATGATGCGACCTCCTATGCAATATGGAAACGTTGGATTTAGACCTGTCCACAATGGGATGCCCATGGTCCATCCACAACAAATGGTGCAACAAATGCCATTTAACGTTCTGGAAAGTCTCGTCCGCCCGAATATTCCACAGCATAATATGATAATACCCAGGGAAGCTTACACTCCACAGCAAGTGATGGGGATGCTTCCCCCCGATATTCAGCTGTTGGTTCAGAACGTCAATGTGGATGAAGACTTTTGGAGTGTGCATGAGCATAGGCCTATTCTTTCCGGTATTATTTGACACTTTTACAATAAATTGTGGTTTTTAGTAGTTATTCATGTTTTGTTAAACTCAACATGTATAGCAATATCTTGCGGACAATTCTCGTTTCGGAGCCTAATCCAGGATCTTCTTAACCCATCATGTCCACGAAAGCCAATGTTTGCTGCTCTGTTACAACTCATATTGGCTGGATATCTCAGTATTCCTAGCTTTTCTCTAATCGGCCAACCGGCCAATTTTCGGAAAGGGCCCCCTCCATCCCATCCACATCCTGTAATGATGCATCGAGTGCACCAACCTCAGAACAACCGGAACGGTACAATAAAACTAATTATCTGATCAACTGGAAGTGATTGACTAACGAACTGTTCAACAGGGCGACCTGATTACGACGTTGAACAATCGAGACGCAATAGTGGTACTCCTGTGCCGTGTAATATGGCTTTTACCCCAACAAGTGTGATGAGAAAGATGACGGCAGATTCGCCTAAGCCAACGAATCAAAATCGACGACTGACTCCTAATGGTCCTCCGGGAAGTGAACTAAGTGGTGCGGATTTCAACGTCCTTGTCCAACATTTAACGGGGCAGCAGCCACAAGTTCAAATTGCAAATCCAATGCCCATGCATGCTGGTCAGTGTTGATTGATGTTCTCGTTGTAATAAGGTATAATAATATCAGTTAAAATTAATATTGTTCCTGTATTGCAGCTCAATTTCAACCCATCCATTCATTGGGTCAATTTATGATGCCTCAACCTGGACCTCCAATGATGCACTCGTTCCAGGTTCCTGCACCTCAATCCGTGATGAATCTTCAAAATCAACATCATGACATGCCGCATAGTTAAGTAGTTAAATAATCCGTTCGTTCTAAGTCGTCAAATTAAAATCAGTCGTTGTTTAAGTTATCTTACAAATTATAAATCAGCATGCAGTGTCCTAATAGTAATTGCCTTCGAAATATACCAAATGATGAACATAAAAAAAATTCTCAGCTACTTATACAAGGGTGTATAGCTAAACATTCCAGTCAAACGCACCTGTAATCAAATTATGTTCAAGGAAGTGATTATGTAACAATATTTGAACACAATACATTTGCCGAAAATTTAAAAATCGTGAAATCTGGGGAAGCTGTATTGTTGCGTTTTCTTCTTCCGTTGATCAACGAATAAAGGAGATTTATTCAGATTTAAAAGTTCAGCTTAATAACTAATCCTTATTGCACAGTGCTAGAAACATGTTTGAAAGATGTTTTTGAACTTGTCCATCTCTCAACTTTGCAAATAAGTACGACATATCTGCTTTTTCGAGATGATTCTTCTTGTTTTGATGACATTGTTTATTGCAAGTTGGAATTTTATAGCATTTATGGCATTCCGCATTGTCTTCCAAGGAGTAGTCAGCATAAATTCGCTCACAAAATGCACAAATCCCAATGAATGCAAGCTCGGAAACTTGTTCTTGTTCTTGAACTCCTAAATAGTAATTGCACAACTGGGACATTTCATCATCCTGTCTAAATGGTCTCCCCAAGACTTCAGATAGGGCTGGTTTCAAAGTCTGACAGATAATTTGCTTTTCGTAGAACAAAATCTGTAATTAATGAAGTTTAAAATCATCCCCATTACCTTAACCCAAATCCAATCTTTCGTAGGATTTTCCAATGTTCTATATCTTTGGAAGACTAAACTGTACAGATGCTTCCGTGGTCCGCTCACAGTTACAAAATGTTTCAAGTAATCCAACGGCTTCATTTCTTGAAACGGCACCAGAGATTACGAGATAACCTTATATTCTTTGCTAAATCAAGCACAATACCTTTCAAACTTTTGGCATCATTAGGGGCTGAAAATGTTGCACTACTGCGGGACCACGTGCGTGGAAAACCAAGCCAAGTGCTCTCCTTCAATTGTATGTTTTGTGTTTGGAATTTGGTTTCCAATTTTTTAAATTCTAGTGATATCCCATCAATTTGTTCATCCAGAGTTTCCAAATCCTAAAGAAATCAATTACAATGACTTGGCTGTATATTGTGCAGGAACATGAATTATTTCTGAAACCTGTGCACTCCAAACTTTTCCAGCCAAATAATCGTCCAGCACACTGTATAGAGCTTGCTTAGAGTGCCTGAAATTTTTTAGGTTATGTTTTAAATCATCCAACGACTCTTCGGATCTGTTGTCGGATTGTCCTGCAAAATCATCTTCGTTTTCATGTTCCACTATTGTAGAAATTTGAGTCTCTTTCGGATCGTCTACTTTTTTTACTTCTTCTGATCCTGCTCGATTTTCTCCAGAATTTTCGGCATCCATTTTTTCTTTCACAGTTTTATGGGTTCGACCATGCCGTCTCAGTTTCTAAAATTATAGTGACATAACATATTAGGTTGAACGATATCATTATACATGACATTACAGTGATAGATTACACTGTGTATGAATGAATGTATAATAATAATGAATGTATAATCATACTATGTCATACATGGAAATGCTTTCTACATATGTACGTCATTCCTTGATACTATGATTGGCACATTAGCTAGGGGATTGTATGAATATCTACAGTTCAATTGCAACATTTGGTGCAAGATCTCAAGATTATTTCTACTCTACTAAAGCACAAATTGACAAACCTTGTGTTTCGTTGCCCCAGATGGGGAGAGGTCCAACGGATGCAGTTGGCTGGTTCCTGTCACAGTCCCTCTTGGTATTGGCTTGGACCTTTGTCCCAGCAAGGTCAACACGGATGAGTGAAGAGGTGGTAACGTCAACTGTGAATCAATGTAATTATTCCCAATTTTCAAGTTTTGTAATCTTCTTTGATGATGACTATGGTGACCCATCAAACTTTCTGTCTCAATTTCTCCATTACGAATCAGTTGTCCATGTTTCTTTGACGTGGGCCCTTTTTTTACTTTTCCAGCTGTATGAAAACACTTGCTAAAATTGCTTCTAACGTCATTTCCCAGTGATATATCCTTGGGCATTGTATTTCTACTAATAGCACATGCATTTCTGTCACTCATGTTAACGTGAACCCCTTCTAACACAAACAATCCCACTTCAGGACATCTTAATGACATGCAATCATCAAGGTGAACTAAGGGATGCTTTTTCTTGATACTGTTATAATATTCAACATCTGGGTCCAGGGATGATTGTTGATTGTCATACGACTTAGATATAAACTTTGCAATGTATGCAACCCCATCGTCCGAGTCGGAATCTTGCCCAAGCTGGGACAATTTGGGTTTTATTCTGGCCGAAATTACTTTTTTAAAGTCTCCATCACTAAAGCACGAATCAACTGAATCAAAAAGTTGCTCATATCGAAGATTGAACAAGTGCTTAAAGTTTGTAGAATGCCTCCATGAATTTTTAAACTCTTCAACTTTCTTTTCAATCTCTTCGATACGTTCGTAATTCCTTGAAATGAAATCTAAAAAATCTGGTGGAAGGTTAATGTCACGATCTATTTTAATATCCATGATGATGATCAAATTCTTATTCCCAAGTGAAATGACTTCTGCCTGAGAGCATTAACGCAGTGAATCTCGCAGATTATGTAAAATAGACAAACTGTAGTTGTCGAACCGAACACAAGACCCTGACTAACTTATCAGGACTGAACAATGCCGACATACTCATCAGAACCACACGTGCATGGGTGAGGCCAACATTAGGTGAACAACATTTATGCGCACTGTATTGTTGTTTTTCTAAAGTGAAAGCGGAAGGAAACACTTTTCACCCTAATAAAGTGTTGCTCGGAGTGGGTGGGTGAGAGTGAGTGGTGAGTGAAAAGAGTGAGATGATTTAGCTTCGATAATTGCCATGTCTGTCAATGTGATATGGTGTTGAAAATCTTTTGTATATTCTATGAATTCTTAATATTGACACTGTGTTGCCAGCATTCAATCGCATTAATTTGCTTCATTCAATCCAGATCTTACCCCTTCTAAAATCTTGGGACTGGAGGATCGCTCATAAGCGATGGGGGATGTGGATCGAGGATCCTTCAACTTCTTCATGCCCCCTTTACGCTGCTTGGTCTTTGGTGTAATTGAGCGTGAGACGGACAAGTGTCTTGGTGAAAATTGGAACAACATGCTTGAACCAGCGTCTGCATCGTCCCCAGTGGAGTCAACGGACGTACCTGGTGTGCGACTTCCTTGTCTTCCGATGGCATCAACACTTTTAACCCTCCGCAGATCCAAGATTAAAATTCGTCTGTGGTGAAATTGACATTGTCTCGCCTCCGGTTCTGGAGTTATACATCGGCGTTCCTCAGACACAGTGACGCTGCATGTGCGAACAAAAGGAGATGGAAAAAGCTTTAAAATCTCTACAAAAGTGAGAAACTGGTGCTTGAAAATTAATGCTCCACCTTTTCACCCGAGGAACGGAAACAGACCTACGTGTCAAATCTGGCGTTAGGGGTCGAGAATCAGTCTCGGTGTATTTCCTGTAAAGGTATTCTGGGATGAAATCTTCCGACTTTCCTCTGCTCCCTGAACATGTTATATGGTCCTCCTGGGCATATCTTACATGTCATGTTGTATTAAATATTAAACTGCCTGGTCCACACCTGAGGAAATTGCATACCTTCAAATGTACAGGGTGTTTGCAACGTAATGAACAAGCATATCCATAAGGATTTGGAAGATATGCAGACTCATGATCATGTCTCAGCCCTAGATTCATTGATGTTCCAATGCATTCCGTCAATTTTTGTGCGGTTCCCTAAATACACCTTCATATTATATCTAGCCTCAGGTGACCAAAAACGGACCCAAACCTTCCTCCTCCTCCGTCCGATGGGAGTTCCTTTCTTCTGTTTCGGAAGCCTTCCCAAGTTTAATTTCATGGTAGGTAAAAGCCCACTTGAGCTGAACATTATGGAACCACCTTCTCACTTAAGTTTCTTGAATAATCAAATGTGACAAACCTCTTTTATTCAAGTCTACCTAATTCAAAGCATAGGCCAAGAGGTAGACTAAGTGACAGAATAAACATTTTCATTAATGCATAACACAGGGCATAAGTGAATGGTTGTTTGATCAATTGGATCATTAAGAAGAGTAGGTAGAAACTGGATGGATGGATAGATTGATGAGAGAAGAAAGAAAGAAGATGTGCTCTGCTGAATGAAACAAGATTCATTCATTCATTCATATTCACATTATCGTCATTCATTAAAAGGAAGGAAAGCGATATATAACATGTAAAATATCATATCATTGGTAATTGCATGTATTTTCATACATCACTTGCATATTTTACTCCTCCAATGCCTTCTCCACATAATAAACACATCTCCACCCAATAAAGGATGAAAAAATGCTACAAAGTTGAGAGAATACTTTATCCACCAATTTCGCCACATTTTTAGTCAGTTCTCCAACAACTTTGTATAATTATTTTAATGATACAAGATTTACAAATTCTATAAACGATTTAAGCAATGAATTATACTGAATGTCTTTCAGTGAATGGTAATTCAGTGAATAAATCACTTGCTTAGATAAAGATGGCTATTCCAAACTGGAAAGGATTTATAATTGCTGAAATTTACCAACAATTAACATCCTCTTGTAAAATTCACCCTACTTTAGTAATTACAAGTATTCAAACGGATTCCGCTGAATGGATTATTTAGTCCCCAACACAATTTGAATATACATCCTTATGTAAACCAGCCACCAACTTTTGTGAAATTTTAGAGGGGGTTTGATTACCATCAAAGTTTGATGATTGGATGAGTCATTTCTTAATGGGAGGCACATTTTCATCTGTAGAGCAACTTATCGAGATCATAATTATCAAGTAAGACTGATACATAAGTAATTATCAAGTAACACACACAATACGATTCTAATATTTAATTTTCATTTTTTTGATTTTAAAAACTTGAAAATGGTGACTTATTTTAGTTTTATTTAGTAGTGAAACACACGAGATGGAGTGATTTGAATTAGGAGCGCAAATTGGATGGCCAGAGAGTAGTGATAGAGGGTTTATTGAGGAGATTCATTCCATCCATCATCAGATCAGTACAAAACAAGTGTCTGCTACTTTTCTGCTGGAGACTTGTTTTTTCAAAACTATTTTTAGTGGGTGGGGTTCTCTCTTGACCCATCCCCTATTGACCCTTTGAACTACAACAAAACTCACTATCTCTGTTCTTTTATACCAACAAAAAGAAAAACAACGGTCCCTACTATTTTTCTATTCTACGTCGGCTGAGGCGCCCTCTACTCTGCCACTGCTCGCATGGAGGTAAGCCCCACGTGATGAAAAAAAACGTAACGTTTTCTGTCTGCTCCTGCCTAGCTCACTTCAGTTTTCTAGTTTTTTGTGTATTCGTCTTTTTCTTGAGTAGTTTTTTGGATACGTTGAGTTTATTTTGATGATTAATTTCCCTGCACTGGAGAGTCCTGCTAGTCCTTTTTGGTTCCTGCCTGTCGCGGCCCCTAACATTGTGGAAAGTAAGGTAAGGGAGTGCAGCATAGGATAGGAGGATATAGCACCACTTGTAAAGGTCAAATCGGCGGCGCTTATGTATCAGCCATGGTGGTTATCGATTCCTTCTGCCGCTTGTTTGTTATGGAACAGGTCTTTCCGAGTGTTATCGTTGTGTTTATCCACCATCCAATCCACCTGACAATGATGACCGATATCAGGGCAGGGCGATGTCCTCTGTGCTGATCAAATACGAGATTTTCCAAGGTCGTAGTCGTAGGTGGGGTAGATACAGCATTGATGGTCATGTCATGTTGAAACCTTTTTTGAAACCTTTCTTTGGGGGCAATGGTACATTTACATTATTGACAAGGAATGAAGTACTCGTACATACAAATAAGAATGAAATCATGTTCTTTTATTTAATCCCCCCGAGCCTATACATAGTTGATGGACAAGTATTCTATTTTGAATGAGTATCCTTTGTGTAGAGCACAGATAAATAATATTTTTGCTAATTGATGTGAGATGGGATGTGACTCGTAGTTTAGACTAAAATGGGATAAATTTAGTGATAGTAGAGAGATCTAAAGTTTATCTCTTATCCATGGAGGAGTTATCTCCTCCTGTTTGTTGTATTGTAGATACAAATTCCAGGTATTTAGTAAGGAATGGATTATAGAGATTATTGGCAAGATTTGAATAAGATGTATATTTTGCGTATAAGAAGAGGATTTGGATGTATTTTGTATGAAAGTGTGGTTGTAGGGTAGAGGGGTTACGGCTCTGTACTGGATGCAGACAGTAGTCACGTTATTTAGCCAGCAAGATTCTTGTTCCAAAAAAGACTGTATTCGGTGCTATTTTATAAGCAGGAGGATACAAGAAAGGAAAAGGCATCATCAATAGACAGACAGACCATTCTCTGCTTGCCTTGCTTTGCCTGCACATTTTTATTGTATGCCACACACTAGAATATATACAATTAGATTTTGTCTCAGTATTCAAAACTTGAGCAGTCTCAATCAAATGGAAAGATTAATATTTCATCTTTTGTCGGGACTTTCTCTACTCCTACACGAGGTTAACCAGCTTTTCTTCTGATTTTCCACCCCTTCAACGGGCTCAACTTGACCAAAAAACGGGAATAAAAGGTCTCAAACCTTGGCTCCTTTTCATTCTCCCCTCCAGTAACTAATTTGTTGCACAAACAAGGGACAATCAATCCACTTATTTAGTGGACAAGTAATTGTTGAGGATGTTTCTTAATTGGCTACGGGATAGGGTTAGTTAGTATATGAGAAAGAATGACGGAAGGATTTGGGGGGTTCTGAATTCTGGTGTTGTACAAGGTCAAAGGTGGAGAAGGATATTCGTCGTCGTCTCTATATTGTTATATATGAGTGCTCCTTCATGGTTGGTTGTCTGCAATAATTATAAGCTAGAAGAGAACTTTTTGGATTTTGCCGACCTCAGACGGATCCCATGTTTGTTTTTCAATTGGTTTTGGTTAACACGACAAACATCACGACTTGCAAGGAGACAAACAATGTAATTGTTGGTCCGCAGCACTTTCTGTTTGTCGTCAACTCGTCAATATATGATCTAGTAGACAAGTGAACTAGCAGGTCAAGGAAAGGTGCAGCTGAGTTATCCACTCATAAGGGCATCTTGTATTGGGGACTGGAGGTATTTGCCTCTGCTTCAAACCAATCTGAGTGGTTGACAAGATTGGGTTGGTTTTCTTTAGTTTTGTTGCCTATTAATTGTACGTCCCCAGTCCCTTCTTATTAAACTTCAATCATTTGAGATTTTTTAGTTGTAGGGATAAACACAGAATTGTTTGAGATTAGCTAGGACATTTTGCTGAAGATAAATACTTTAAACGACTTACGAGGTTGTTTGTACTATTGCAGGGATGTCAGCCTAACTGTTAAAGAAGAAAAAATACATTGAGGGTGTAATCTCACCAAACATCGGAATGGAGAGGCCCAGATTTGACTCTCCCTTCACTCGTAGGGATAGGGATGGACAAGTTGGTGCAGGTTTGTGATACTTTGATTGATTGACGCAATCGTCAACATTTAAATAATATTTAACGCTTTATTTATTAGATACCCGAGAAGATGGGAACACTGTGGATCTGTTCCTTAAATTTCGACAGTTTCGACCTTACTTGAAGTGCCGTCTAAAAAAGATCTATGCGGATAATAGGGAGCGAGAATTTCGAGAAGAAGTGGATGATATCAAATACTTTCTTGCTGTTATGAGCGATATGTTGGCAGATGAGTGAGTCATTGCACTCTTTTCATATATATTTGAAGTGTAGACTAGTTAATGTAAAATTGTATATTTTTGTAATTAGGAATCATGGTGCTGCTGCGTTGCAAGGATTTATTGATAGAATACATGAAATGGTTAGAAAAAACCCACTGTCCGATGTGAGTCGAATTTTAAATGTGGAGGCTTATCGAAGGGAATAGATGACTAACAACTTGACCAACTCTATTGTTTCTTTAGGCTTTATCTTATCAAACGGAGGAGGAAGAGGAGGAGGAGGTAGCCGCTGCTCCTCGAAGCCCATCTCCAACCGAAATAATTTATGACTCGTTTGCTGGGCCTCCAACAACAGCTAGGACCATTCCACTGGAACGAAGTGCTGCAGATTTTAATTACTTTGACAGCATTGAAGGTATTGCAATATTTGCAATTTCGTTTTAAATGTTTGAATCTAAATGAACTGTCATCTTTAGAATCTATTGAAAGGGGTATTCATGATCGGAAGAAACCACCATCTACTCCCAGAAATCCTTGGGATCTTGAAAATGATATTTTCAATACGCATGGTCCTAGTCAAGACATTGATATGCGAAACGCAAACGCACCCATTTTTAAGCCTATGTTGAACACGACCCCATTGGGACATGGTGCACCACGTCCGAATCATTGGCAAGAAAGTAACGGCAATTATCGGACCACAAGCTTTGGTCGTGGAACTTCTGTTCGTGATGAGAATTGTTATGAATGGGAGAATCGTCGTGATAAAAATTATTCCTCAAACGCAAGTCAAGGATATCGCAGGGAAGACCGTTTTAGTGATAAAAGTAATGATGACTCTTATCGAGGGGATGGATTTGGCAGTTTTGCTCGTGGTCAAGCAGTTTCAGAGGTCGATTACACTCGACCTCCTCCCAGAGAACGAGAATACGCTTCCAATTCAAGTAGTGACCGCGAGCGGCAAGATTACGGACGGGATTATAATCGTCGTGACCAAGATCGTCAATATGAGAAAAACTCTTTCCCAAGAGCAAAAGACTCCCAACCGCAACGAAATCAAGAGGATGTTATGTTTGAGAGGAGATCACAGCCACAATTTGAAAGGAGAAGACAACCATCAAATACGTCTTTCGATGGTTCTGTTCACATAGATTATAATCATGGTGCAGAAGAGCAAGATTGGAATGATAATGGGTCTACGCCGTCTGTTATTGATCGGGATCGGGATATGCGATATCAGCCTCCGACATCTAATCCTGGCATTTATCCGCAGAATAGTAGGAATAGCTATGAAAATCAAAATGTACACATGTACCTCAATCAGCAAGCTCCGAATTTCGGAGGTAACAATTACATTCAAAATTCGTCGCTGCTACAACAAACTACTGCAGTAAATCACCTTGGGATCGCTTCCAACTTGGGATTACAAAATAAGAATATCAGTACTCCAAATTCTGGAATTCCACCCGGCGTGAATTTTCCTCGTCAGCCATTAAACCTTCCTCCTCCAGGAATTCAACCTGGTTCTGGGTTTGTTCAACAAAACCATCCTCCTCTAGTAGTTCAACCTGGTTCTGGGTTTGTTCAACAAAACCATCCTCCTCCAGGAGTTCAACCTGGTTCTGGGTTTGTTC
>JAQIWQ010000023.1:0-40303 GCA_034695825.1 Folsomia inoculata | reverse complement strand
ATGTCAATTCTTCTGCGAAATTCATCCTTTTCATCTTCATGTCGGTCTGAGGAGATGAATAAAAATGAAGTTTCGAATCCATAAATGTTAAATTATTTAAATTATTAAGTAAAATGTGTACCATTTGATACTGAAATTGCAAAGCGAGTGTTCCATGCTTCCGAGGTATTAATTAAAGATCGACAGAATAACATGAATAGAACATGAAAACCCAGAGAACTCCAGACGCAGAAGAACTAGAAATGTTTTAAAACTAGATAAATTCCATATTTGTGCATATTTTCAATAATTATTACTCACCAAGATTATGAAACTGATGCCCTTCAAGGCTTCATACGCATTGGAACTGAAACAATCGATACAAAATGTAATAATGACATTTGGTTGACTTAAATTTGCATACGGTCTTGTAAGGACATTCCAACATTTTGTTTTGCAAAATGCATCCGTACTCGTGAATGAACAAGCTCTACAATCCCAACAAAGTTCTGACTGGTCAATATATTTTTGCACGGTCATGGCTCCCCCGGGTGCATTGTAGGCGTATAAATTCTTCTTAAAGAGAAAGACACAAGATTGCATAATGAACCCGGCCGTTTCTTCCATCGGTGTAAGTTTGCCAATAGAATAAAATATTATCGCCAATAGAATGATAAGGATTGTAGTGACGTAAAAGAAGATTGATCTCCATCTTAGACCTTTAGTACAATCGAAATGAATCTTTTCCATCATATTGTTCCAATAATTCATGAAATGGCAAATGTCAGCTTTGTACATCCAGATTCTGACTCCAGTATATGAACTGTGGATAGTGCTTGTCCAGAAGAATATGATGGCGTAAAAGTGTCGGATAAAGATTGTCGTTTCCCAAGTTTGTCCGCATCTACATATGGACGGAGAAAGTCGTGCCAGGGTCGTGTACATACTTTTAAGATTGCTTAATTGTAATTCACCTGTCTTTCCGGATAGTTTGATCTCCTAATGTGAGTAATGTGCGGATAATACCGGCCATCATGAAAATGCATAGGATGACTGAGAATATTGTGGTAAAGTAGAACCACAGGGCTTGCGGGTAATAAAATGGGACGACTTCGTAGCCGTATGATCCATCATACTGTAAGTAGGATGGGGTGAGTCGAAAGGCATTAATTAAGTCGTATGCTATGTATTATGAACAACTGACATGATGGCATATACCTTTTTATGGACTTTGAATGGGAATTTACCAACAGCTATCATATACCATCGAGCCATCGAGAATTCACGGTAAATCCCATGAGAAATATCACGGGACAGTTGGGGTTTCAGGTCAGGGTTGGCGTTGGGGTCGACATTCGCTTTGGGTGGTGGTGGTGGTGGTGGTGCTGCTACCTTATTCCTCAAGTTCAATCCGGGGGTCAACTTGGTGGTCCCTGTTGGTGGTGGTCGTGATAGTGGTGGTGTTTTTCTAATCACCATTTTTGATAGTCAATTTCAAACCGGAAGCGCGGAATCATATTCATATGTACGGCAGTTATTAACGGTTCTTAAGTTTGTCTAAGAAATTGGTTATGGTTTTACGAAAATTCTAGTAAAGCAGCATTGTTGTCAAGAGGAGTTTGGAGGGATTTGGTTGAAAATGGTTACGCAATTTAGTATGTTTTGCTTATGGATGTATCAGGCCACTGCACTACTAAAATTAGTTCAGAATGTACAAAGGAAGTAAATGGGTTGGGCTATGCTTGTATTAGCATAGACGTTTCTTTGAATTTGAATAACAATAGAGTAATTCTATTAATGATTGACCCCTGCCATTTTCTGTGCTGCGGCATTGATGACATTAATCCCGGAAGAGGTGTCCAGCAGTGCAAAACAGTTGGGCAGCCAAGCCTGTAATAGAAATGTGAACAATGAAATGATGGTGAAAGGTTTTGCTAATTCAATCCAGTGCCTCCATTTACGGAATTAGTTAGGTTTCGGCTGGCTAGTAGATATCCTTGCAAATCAGTGTGCAAAACGTAATGCAAACATTGCATATGGCAGGTATGTATGCCATTATGTACACAAAATGTTAGAATTTTTATGAACACGTTATCTATCGTATGACGTGAATGTGGCCCGAAATTTGACGCATTCAAGTCAGACCTTGATGGAGAAAGCAAAATACAAATTAAACTTGTGGTGAGTTTGGTTTCTCTGTTCAATAAATGCAATGTACACGTCGAATTATGTCTAAAAGCGTAGTTTTCCAACGTATAATCATCTCATTCAGGAGAAAGTAATCCTGTTTTACATGTTTCAAAGTTCCAAACACACAAAATTGTTCTTCTTTTCAATATCAATCAACTATACATTTGTGCGAAAATCAAGCTTCACCACATGCTGATTTCTCATAATGTCGTATTCATATTTGATCAAATCTTGGCATAAAAATACAAGTAAAATAAAATATACTCGACTAAAATACAAAAGTACATATGAGGTATCTGATATGTAATCTCGAAAATCAAGCCTGTGCATATAGCAATAAAAGTTCTATATCAACATCGACATTCCTGAAAAGATTGCCGCAGTTCAATTCATAAATTAGCCACATTGTGCAAATTGTAACCTCAATTCTGATTGTGAGTAAAATACGGTCACAACACAAGAATAAAATCCAAGTGAGTGATGTTGAGGTTGACGATGATACCGATACTGCAATGGTGATATTTGTACACGGAAGTAAAGTTAGCACAGCAGGTCCACACTTCAATCAGGACAAGCAAGAAAGACTAAGATTAATGATAAGGATGAATGAGGCAGATTAGGAAATGAGAGCAACAAAGAAACATTACTTTGGTGGGTGGGTATACTATATTTGACTTATTAGCTTTCCTTCCGTCTAATCAACTACGATTTTCCAATTTTCTTTACATGTATTGAAGCATGCTTTTCCGTCAAATTATCGAATCTCAATTTTTCGCCGATATAACTACTCTACTTTTGATTTGACGTTTTCTTTTATATCATAAATACCATTGTTGGGGTAATTTTGTTTCTACAAAGGCTTTTACTTTGTGGGAGAAAGTTGCTTCTGGCAGGCAACGGTTTCGAATGATGCACACAAAGGCTCGGCATTAAGAAAGAGAGACAGTGAACCACTACCACACCATGAGTCTAGTCCAGTCTGCACAAAGTAATCTTGTAGTTCAGTAGGACAAATATGTAGAGTTTTGGAGAAAGTCAAGTCATTTTGATATAGAAAACCCATCCACTCATCACATTTATGACAGTTTTATTCTGCCTTTGGTCATCGCTTCATTTCATCTAAAGACCGACATAAACACGCACAGACAAAAGAAAATGATGAAGGATTATCGTCATTTTAACAACAAACTTGAATTTACTATCCATGGCCTGGATGAGGTAGCACAAACATACTAACATCATGTTGACCATTTCCAATAATTTGACTGTCTCATTTTGTCCTGAAAAGTTTGAGATAAGCCCAAGTTCTAGTTTGGAATTGCTCAGAGTTGAAGTTGACGAGGATATCGCCACCGAATTGCAGCCCACTACCACCACCACCATCAGCGTTGAAAACGAAAAACGTTCTCCTGGTGAAAGTCATTCGTCTTCATCCAATGCTGAATGTGAAAGTGAGTGAGAAATTTTTGAGATTATTTATCCTCTTTACTTTCTACTCTAAATTTCAGAGGAATTATCGCAACTGTTAAAGATTAGTTTGAACTTGGAAGATCGTGGAGAAAGTAGTCTGCTCCAAGACTTAAAAGCCATGAAGGAAGAAGCATGGGCAAAACGAAAGGCGAGAAAGTTGAGACGAGAAATGAAACGGGTCAAGTTTCAGGATGAACTGGTCAACTCGGTCCCATTCTGCAGAAGTTGCTGTGCAGGAAGAAAAAGCCTTGGTAATGGGAGTAGCACTGCTGGAGAAAGTGAGACAATGAGCAGGTTGGGAGAAAGCAGTGATAATGCAAGAAAAGGCGTGAGTTTTAGGTAGAAATTTTGCAAAAAAATGCATAAAATGTTAATGTCATGTTTTGTTTAAAGGTTCGAATTCGACCAACCACAGGAGGATATCGTCCATTTGCTCATATACATTCAATCAACATGTTTGAAAATATCATTCCTCGTTCCATTTTAGAATGTCGGCGTCAGCGAATTTTTACCCCATTTAGCACACCAGTTGCGAAAATGTTGGCAGATATTGGGTGATTTTTATGTATGTGCGCATTTTATAGAGTAATAAAGAAAGTGTTGACTCGAGTTTTATTACTTCAAATAGTTTTATTAATTTCACATTTAATAAATCGACATAATTTCTGCATATTTGCAATTTTTTCTTTAAATAACAGTAATGCGCGTTGTGAATAAAATTGCATGCATGCAAATAATGCGTGTACATTTAACTGGAACCTTAATATCTTACATAATATAGTACATCAGGTAAGTATTATATGATGGTAGTTTGCAAGTATATTTAATAATTATATTACAAACTCGAATAGTAAAACATAAAGTGCTGACTTGATAACATAAATAAATAACAATAATACAACAAACTGACTTGCATAACCATTCATTAAATGATTATAGTTGTCACACCTTTATAATTTCATACTTTTTTGGTTTTTATTGTTTTCTTGCATTATTCGTATAAATTCAAACCCTGTTTTAGGCACGTAATCATGTATTATCTCTCGCATTCAATTCAGTACTCGAGTGTTAGTAAGTAAGTGATAACGTAATGAATTGTAAATTAGAGCTAAATACACCAAACGCCATTAATTAATTAGTTAGGTAGGAAAGGGGGTAGGTAGAAAGTATCTCGCTATAAGTAATTAACGGTGTGATGATGATAAGTGATGTATGTAATGCGTTTAGTTAAGATAAGATGCCATGCCATGACCACTTATCGACAAAGTAGTAATTGGTCATTCATTATGCAATTAATACCATTCATCTATAATTTCTATAAGTATGGTATGTTTGGCTAATCTAAAGTTATCTACCAGACCATACCAGCCAAATTACTATTTATTAAATGAATGGCTATGGCTTAGTTAATTGGTTCAATATGTAATGCATTCTGTAAAACAAAGTGGCATAAGTGAAAAACTGCCAAAATCTAGACTAAAAATTGGGTAAGATTTTGTAAGTAGGGAACGATAAAGAAAATTACATAATCACAAGTAAAAAGTATTCAACAAGAAACAAGAATGGGTTAACTTTTTTTTTAAAGTTGTCAAATTTAATTTGAGCTTTTGGATCAATTGCAATAATATTTAATCGAGTTCAGAATAAAGGATCAATTAACTCTGACTGACTGACTGAACACAAGACGGATATTCATGAGAAATTTTTGTAAGCATACCAAAATCAATGAAGGCTTCTAAAACAATAAAACAAAACGATAATGAAATTAATTAATCGGTTCATCTACTAATGTATAGGTAGTTCAGTTCATTATTTAAAACAAGTGATTCAATTTGAATCAGAACACCGTGAATGGCAAAAAAAACTAAGGAACGTAAAGACAAATTAATTAATATGTAACGTACAGTACATTATAACAAGTTCTGTAAAAGAATTGAATTGGTATGTTTTGTTTCTGGTTTGATATAAATATTAAAAATCGATGATAGTATAAGGCAAGATGTGAAGAAGATCTCCTTTAAATGACTCGACTGTCAAAACTTCGTGCCACTCTTTAAACACGCCATCCTTGTCAACGTTTCCATTAAGATTTTCAACTTTCTCCAAGTGAAAGCGGTCCACGTCTGATTGTTGAATTTCTTTCGGATGGGCTTCCTCCTCATCGTCTAGGTTGGACATGTCCATCGCAATTGAAGCAGTAATGTCATCAGTGGGTAAGGATGTATTAAAGTCCCCATCAACGACAATGTGGCGAGTAGCATCGATGTCATCAACTTTGGCTGAAGCTGAAAATAACTGAGTAGCAGCTTGGTCTTCTTCATCATCACTGTCGCCCCAGTCAATCTTACTGACGAGTAGACCTTCACTGTTCTTAACCTCTGTATTAGTATCATTAGTAGTCAGACTTGTAGGAATTTCAGTCTCTATTTCAGGTTTGGATTTCGCTTCTGGTGTTTCGGATGGAACATAAAACTGAAAATTTTTAAGCTCTTCCAAAATCTGAGGGTCAATAGGAGGTAGCCGGGATAGAATTTCAGACTCTGAAGGAAGATGTTGTAAGCCAAGGTTGTCAGAACCTTCTCGGTTTTTCTTTTTGTCTTTCTTTTTCTTCTTTTTAGGGTCCAATTCATCCCCCGGGGTAGGAGGTGAAGGTGATGGTTGGTCAGGTATCAATGGTATTTCATTACGCTTTACTGCATCTTGATATTGGCGTTCCATTTTTGTCCGAAGCTCGTTCTGAGACAGTAAATATTTCTCAACTATTTCATTTTTCATCACGGGATCTTCTCTGCTTAAAGCTGTGGATTGGGAATGCGGTTTTCGCAAATATTCAGAGTCAGAAGGATGATTATGGTCGTCGTCAAATACATCCATCGATAGACGATGTACGGTCCGAATTTTGTTTTCTTGTCGAGCTTGAGCGATCTGCTGATGGAGAAGAGTTTCAGCTGTAATGAATATAGAACAATATCAAATAACTTGAATTGTATGACTACAGGTCACAATTTTTCAACGAATGAAACAAGGAATCTCTGGACAGATTATAAGTAATGACGTCCACGTACCATTCATGACATCTTTCTGCTTTTTCTTTCGTCCCCGTTTGAGTGGTTGCGGTTGTAGAAGTTCCGTAAATACATCTTGAGGTTGATCGTTAGCAATAGCACCAACATCTGCAGCACTTGTTTCATTCTCCATTAATGAAGTTTTATCATGACTGATTAAGGCTTCTGAGCTTTCGATGCAAATTCCTCCACCAAGTGACATAGGTGACGCTGCTGTAGAGTCCAGATTAACACTCAAAGGACTGGGAGCTGCCGATAAGACCGCACCGGATGAAATGTAGCTGACCGGTTTCGATGAGGAACCATCACTGTTGTCACTTGTCCGAGAAGTGATCGAGTCTTTGCTAAGGTCGTCAAGAAGAACAATGGAAGGGTCGTCCAGCGTACCCTCAAGTATGCCACCATTTGTAATCTTTCTTGCCTTCTTCGATGGGGGGCCAACACTGCAAAAAAGTAATCATATTAGAACGGCGTGTTTATAAATGTGTACAAACGTTGATATTGAATGTTTCATTTCAGACGGTTAAAAAGCTCAATTGTAACCCACATGAAGTTTCAGGCAATAATCAAGTGTTCATCACGTAAGAATCAAAATACCATAATTGCTAACCATAGGATATGAAGCAGAACGAAGACAAATGTCAACACCCTATTCTCAATAACGATTAGCAATTATGATTTAAAGTTTAGCACCCAAAACGTAAGATTACTTACTTGGCCCCCGGTCCTCCTGCATCCTCTATCCTCAAGCGTTTATTAGCTGCATTTGTTCTACAATCATACCCAAAATTGAATGAAATGCAAGTTTCTTTTGCATTTTTCCAATAATAAAGTACCTAGCCACAACTTCAACATTGGGTGCATAGCTATTCGTATTTGATAATGACGTCTTGTTACTGAGTTGTGTTTGTGGAGAGCTTGTTGGTCCAAATGGAGATTTCAATTTGCTACCATACGGCAAAGGGGAACTGACGGGAAGACTAGGAGAAGATGAACTTAGCCCTGGGGACGACACGATTAAGGGTAAAGAAGATCGGTTAAGGTTCAAAATCTGACTCTGTCCATTTCGACTCAGGTTGTTGTTGTTGTTAGTAGTAAGATTACTGAGGATACGGGGGCTTAGGCTGTTGGAGTTGTAGATGGCATTTGGACTGACTTTGGAGTTTGAAATTGACGAAGGCATAAGTTTTGGACTGGATGAATTCGAACTGTATCCGGTGTGATTGGCGGTTGGACCGGTATGGTTTGTTAGTGATACATCTAAATCCGAGTTGCCGTTTAATGGTGCTTGTGCCGGAAGGTTAGATGGGCCCGTGGTCGTGGTCGTGGTGAGGACTTCGCTTCGCCATTTCTTTACCAAAGACTTTGCCCGTTTCGCTAGCTTGTCGTTGTCAACTTGTTTTCGAAATTCGTTGACAGTCCTCCCAAGTCTTGTAGTCTGTTAATTAAATAAGAAATTAATTAATATTTCTCGTAAGCTATTGTATGCAGTAAAACATGAATGTACTGAAATTTACCTCAAGCAACTCCTTTGTAACTGATAATTGTTCCAGCATCCCGAGGACCTCAACAATTGTCCCCATATCCTTAACCTGAAATATGATTACAGTGTGATTAAACATAAATGATGATACAAGTTGAGTAAATATTGTACATTTAACTATAAGAATATTTGATGGAAATTGATCTGGAATAAGTTTCATGTGTTTGTTGTCTACCTCATCATTATTATAACAATCTGTTCAAATAACAAACTGGATGAAACAAAATATTATCATTTCACGAAGACCAGTGGCCTCGGAATTTAGTAAAGTCAAAGTCAACAAGTGTTAAACTTTATCTCACGTACGTGTATCGCATCATCTCATTGAATGACGCAAACCTAACAACGCCTGCATGTCACAAGACAGACATATTGATAACCTCTCCTCTACTATATATAATCAATGTGATCATTCAATATACATACGATAACAGACAGAACTGAACACCAGCCAGAGTAACTAATACTATCCTATCCTTAAATGAAGCCAATAAAGGCTGGAATATGTACATTTCATGATTTCATAACATGCGTGATTTATGAAAATGATTACAAAATTCATAATCCTTTTGTTTCTCCTTTTATAATCAATCATGGCCATCCATAAAACAAATTCTACACCTGACTAAACAAACCTGACCCGAGTGATTTTTTGTTTGTACTTTTGGAATCGCATGGCTAAAAGAAGAATTCTTTCCCCATTCCCCGACTTTCTCCACAAAGAATGGCATACATTCATTAATAAGAGACTTTGAGAGCATTAAACCATCCACCATTGAATCTACGACTGGCTGAATGAATGATACAAGTCACCTCATGTTTTCTCTACTTTTTTAGTGAACTACCAACTAAACCACATAAAGTTTTGATACCTAGAACCACGACCCATGACCAGTAAAAAAGTTTCATGTCGGCAACCAGCCCCTGCGCCTGTACCATTATTATTCTGCTCCCTTTCCTTTTAAAATACTTGACTGACTCTACAATACCTACTACCACCACCACCAAGCCTTCTCATCCATCCACGACGCAAGTTCATGTATTGTACTAACCAACCTTCCTTTCAAAGTAAAGTTGACATGAAATCAATACTTGAGGAGAAAGGCGGAGCATAATATGTGCATAGTTTGTGGGGGAGAAAGTAAAGAAAGTGATGCCTATGAAATAAGGGACCAACTCGGGTGGTGTGGTGATATTCCCTACTACACGAGAGGACAGATCTCATCTCTCTCTCCAGCCCAGCATCAGCAACTTATCGACCGAGCTTATTTTATCCTTTCTAACACCACTCTGCTCTACTCTAGTGTAGTTGGACTAGACTGGACTGTACTTTAGTTGGTGTGGCGTTTCCCGAAATTACGCCATCCATGCCATACCACGCCAGCGAAACCCACACCCAACTCTACTCAGGGAAAGTTGTCCTCCATCTCTTAACTACCAGAGCCCATCTAACTATACAACTCTACCTTACATCACTCAGCTTTACTCGGAAATTTCATGGTAAGTTAAAATTTCAACACATTTTTTAAACAATTCAATTCATATAACCTAACATGTAGTATGTAGGTAGGTATATTTTGAAACGTTTAAGAAGAGGAGAAAGTGGGATTTTAAAATTGATATTGCATATATTGAAAAGTTAAAGATTTAGTGGAAATATAAGGGAATGTTTCCAATTTTAATTATTTTAAGTTAGGAGAAAGCAAGAAAGAAAAGCAGGCAACGAGGGTAGTAGTAAGGACAGGAGAAGGTGGTGGTTGGTGAGCCATTTTGTTTGTTCTCTCTGACTGACGCCAAGGCTAATGGATCGATACTTTTCTTTCTTGTCCAAAAAACGTAGGCTAAACTGCTTACATTCTCTAGTAGTATGTGGGTGGTGTTAGTTAGTTAGCAAGTCAAACTGATCGTTAGTAGTTTATTAGCAGGCCAGTTAAAGTAACGGGGCAAGTTAACGACACTACTAATCTTTGTTAGTTGATCTGACTGACATGACATGAATTTGACCCAATTCATTACACTCTTTTAGTCATTTAGTAGTTGCTGGTGTGGTGTTGACTAAAGAATATATAAACTTTAACATTTAAAATAGTTTAAACTATTTGGTTTGAGCTTGATTGAGCATTTATTAACCATATGGATGGAGTTGAGATATTCAAAGACTACACAGTTCATACCGTTCGTTCATTGATTTCATTGAACAATATAAAATAGTTATTGTGTGACCTAAATTGTTAAAGTTCTATTCAATTCATATACCCACCCACCGACCATAGTTTGGTTTAAACAAAGCAGCAGCATCAGTGGTAGTTGGTTGGTTAAATTATTCCAGAAAAACATTTATTTTATCCTTGAAAAGGTTAGTGGAAGGATATTATCAACACTACGCCACTATGCTTTGCTGACGTAGTTCTCTCGTATAAAAAATGTTATAACTAGGAAGATCTACTATCCCCATTCGGACAAGTTGTTGAGCAACTAGACGTAGTTGGCTTTGGCGTTGTTAGTAGTGCCACATCCACAGTCACCACTACCATCCATACTGGTTTGGTTTGTTTGTTGGTTATCCATATTTACTTTTACTAAGCAAGGCCTGGCCTGAGCAAGTATCTGCCTGTCTGTTCTCTCTGTTAAGAGATATGAACGAATTAGTTTTACTTGGTGGTTGCCGTTGCCTGTCTGCATTCTGCGTTGTGCTCCTTTCTTTCTTAACTAAACCAACGAAATAACCAACAAAGTAATAATAAGTGACTCAACTAATCTGCAGCAGCCAATATTTTCCGATTTTTACAATACTTGCTGCAGCATTTGGTAAGTTTACAAAGTGAGCTTTTTTTAAATTTAAGTATGCGCGCGGTTGGTGGGTGTGGGTGGGGTCAGTGGGGGTGGTAGGTAGGTAGGTAGGTGAAGTTTAAGTAGATCAGAGAGCCAATAATAATTGTTTGAGATAGTATAATGAATTTAGATTTTTATTCTTTTATAAGTTTAGTGCTTTTCATAGAATTATCAATTTCCTTGTTTGGTGCATTAAATAAGTGGTGATTTAAATAATGCCAATCAATCAATAGTGCTAGGAGGGAGTCAGCTGGGTGCAAAAATAGCTTATTCATTATATGATGATGATGGTCATTCATTATTGAATCATTAGATAATTGATTAATATGTTACATATTATTATGTGTATTGCTTACATGATAGCTCTCGTCGACAGCGTCAATTAACCTTTGTCTAAGGGTCAGAGGGAGAGAAGACTGCTGCATGAGGCAGGAGGGTTGGTTAGGAGGAGCTGTTTTTCTCTGTTGCAGCCGCTGCTCCCCCCCACCCCCACCACCACCGGCACCACCGACAGGGCCTCGCACCTTCTTAGTCTTGACCTCAACCTCGACCTTCTTCTCAGCAGAGGAGGTGGTGGTGATTGATTTTGGCGAAATTGTGCAATTTTGACAGTTTATCTCGTTCAGTTCTTGCAATGGTAGTTGGTGTGATGTTTCAATAATTTTTTGTGTAGTCTCCTCACGTTTTTGCGTATTGGGTGCCAGTTTAACTAAAAGTTGAGACTATGTATATTCATAAAATGTTGATGTTAATTAAAAAATGATTGTTTAATTTGTTTTTAGAAACTAAGAGCACACAAACAGGAGCAGTTAAATGGCTATTTAGTTAGCTCTGCCAACAAACGAAATGCAAGGACCGAGGGTGAACATGGACTAGCTCTTGCCCCGGTGTAGCAGAGGCTTTTGAGAGTGCTGTAAAGAGAGACATTCGTTTCATCCATCCATCCTCCAACGGCAGTGGAGCAGTATTGAATTCAAGAGGCAACAACTCAACGTGAGTGAACGTAGTGATGAGGGAACTGAACCAACCAACTACTGCAACACAGCTCAGCCACCCAACCCAACACACTTTTTGCCTCCTGTATTGTACTGAGTCACAGCAGTATCCTCTCTCATGTTAAATTTGTCGGATCACCTCGGCAGAGGCAGACCATCATAGGCGAAAGCTCTCAGCTCTGCTAGCCATTGTCTGGTGGAGGAAAGTCCCTCTTCAAGTTCCACATCCTTGGAGCTGATGAAGGGTTCTGCTGGGGAAGGGTGGGGGGCAGGGGAATAACTTCCGAAGCCCCAACCACATTCAACAATAACATGATGATGATATAACTATACAGAGATGAGTCAGTAGTATGCACAGAGTTGGATATGTAGTATGAGTGAGATGAAATGGAGGTGCGATGCGATGCTATGCGATCTCGTGGTGTGATGTTCATGAGACGGCTTGCTTTGCTTGCTTGTTGAATTGGTTTTGCAGAATACCAGCGCCCAGGAAGGAAGCGTTCAAAATGTATGAAAACGACGAAATTCCAAATGTATAAAATTACAACACTGATTAAAAAGAGAAACAAGACGGGCAAGTTGAGACGGAGCACTTGACTGACACTGCACTGACTGCACTGCTTTCTCCACAACTTTCACTCACTGTAGTCACTGTTATCCTTAATTATGTGGGATGGAAATGGGTTTTATATTGATCCATGTGGTTTTAATCCATAGTGTTGAATGATATGAAGGATGATACCACGTGTTGGTTGCGTATTCCTTCTTTCCAACTAAATTGAAGGAAAAGAACCACTACTCTGTCTGATATCACGTAATAAGTTCTCGTTGGTTGAATGTGTTCTTGTCTTGTAGTATGTAGCAGCACAGCACAGCTAGTAAATGACTTTTTACTGGGTTGCTTTAACGTTGAAGCAATCGAGGATAGAATGAATAGCTGGTCATGGCCTCGACAAGACAACTCGACTGTGTTCGAGCATTTTACGAACGAGTTGGTTGGCGATGGACTTGGTTGGGAAAGAACTTTGTGCGCTGTTTGTGGACTGGTTGTTGAATTTCAAATTGTTGGTAGGATGGACGAATAGTTGGTCTAAATTCTGTTAACACGCACATATGAAATGAATAACAAGCTATGCATCGTAGCGTCAGAACGATGCGAACCCCTTAGTTTTTATAAATGCTTTTCTTATGGAAGGAGGTCGAGGGGATGGATGGATGGATATAATGATGACATTAATAAGAGGAAAAGATGTATGCATGCATATGGGGAATTATATTAATACCATCGTTCGTGGAAAGGTGTATTATATTATGCTATATTCTCTTTGGATATTGGCTGGGCCATGCAATATACTGTCTATTAAGTAAACTAAATAGCATTTTACTACCTTATCGAAGGAAAGCGGCGTTATTTGATTTGATAAGTTGTGCTACGTATGTACTTACGTGGGCCACGGCCACATAACGTGGTTCAGTACGTGTAATAATATGGTAATGAGGGTATGCTATGGTTGATTGGTATAACATGGCTGATAATATTATAATGATTCAGCATCAAATAAATACATGCATAAGTAGTTTCGTTAAAGAGAAGTGATAATACCAAACCAATACTAGAAATTCATGTCTTAAATGCTGTATAGTGAGTGAGTAGAACTGAACATGTGTGAAGAAGTAGTGTAAAACATTTAAAAGTAAAATTAACCGAGTAATGTCCATCAGATTTCTTATTTAGAGCACAATCTGTCAGGTTTTAAGAAAATGAAATTACACTATGGATAAGGATAGAGGGATAATATGAATGAATTGGGCTTTGAAAAAAGTTTTTTCAGAAAAATCAACAAGAAAATGTTTTTTGGGCATCAAAAAATAATACTTTCACTTCACCGTATTGCACTGCTGCGTAGCGTGTGTCTGGTGATAACTTGTTCAAGAATAATTGGGCAAAATTTTGATAAGCTAAGTAAGGGATATAATGTGAACCAATACCCTTCATTTTGAGCTATAATGACCCTGTTGAAGAAGAACAAGTCTCCAAAAATCTCATGATAAAACCGAGATTGATATGTAATTTCTCATGTAATCCAAGAAATTATTAGTAATCATCCATGAAATTTCTTGAATTACTATTGATTGTGTGTAGTGTAGTGGGAGGGAAGGGGCTTAGATTTTTGATGAATTTTGCATTGCGAGAAAGCATAATTTTTTGTAATAATTTGAAATTTCTCAACCCAACCCTATATGCCTGCCCAGTGACAAAACAAGATTCATGCATGAAGATGTAGAAATGTCTGCATACCACAATTTGGCAGGTAAAAAAGTTATAAAAAGCAGAATAAGGCCATAGCATAGCATTAGCACAGGACTGACTTTTACATGACATCAACCTTTAGTTCCTTCTCCCTTGTTTGTTATATACGTGGATTTAACAGCACATTTGCACACAACTATGCCATCCATTTATTTTACCGTATTACGTACGTGCACCATGTCAGTCTATGTTGAATGCATTTCATTTTGTCGCCACGTCCTACCTTATTCACAAGAGATGAATTAGAAAGATTCATTTGAACGTAAAACCTAAAAATGTTGAACCCAATCAGTTCTACATGTTATGTTATGTTTACGTTTACAGAGAAGAATGCATTTGTACATAGGTGTTTTTTAACAAAATGTTGGAAAACCAGACATGCAAGCGACAACTGTAAGATTAGCTTAAATAAATCAATCTAATACCATTATAATATCGGACTTCTACCCAACATTACTTCCTACTGGTACATTTCTTCAAAGTAAACCCATGCATGCACCATTTTAGCAGTCATTTCTACGAGTCTTGTCTAATTTACTGGCTTGGCTTTATTACAATTTTCCATTTCTTTTAACAGCAATGACTCAATGTAGTTGTAGTTTGTAGTTATACAGTAAGTAGCAGTAGTGAACGGTAGTGGTACCGTACAACTTGTACTTGGAGTACAGCCAGTTTAGAGCAGATCATAATTTGAAAGTTGCATTTTATTGCATTTTATTGCAGGTGAAACGCATGCATTGCATTATTGTCACCAACCAAACCAACCAACGGCAGTCAGAGTGCTATACCTAAGTTACTGAATTATATACACTACATCTAATAAAAGAATGGAATTAAAATGGAAATGAAATAAAGCCTTTACTACTACTGGTTGGTTAATTGGTTGGATTCATGTAGATCTGTTGAATACTTGTTGAATTGAATGATATTACAGGAGTCAACCATCTTCTACAGATTCTGTAGTACAGAAGCAAGTTTTACATACAAGAATTTGGTTGTGATAGTTCATGTAACTTTACTCAATCAGTTACTCATGCAATGCACTGAACTGTATGATTCAGGGAGTTTTCATATTAGAGTCAAGTGAATCTGGTGAATGGTGCAGGATTCAGCAGAAAAGCTAAACTCTAGGAGAATGAGACAAGTGTTACGGGACACGTTTAATTTTACATGGCGAAACACACGCTCTAGTTTACACTGTCTCAGGAAATTGTTTTAAATGGCTGCTTTAATAAACCATTCCCTGCAACAAATATTCAAGTATTGTATAAGCTACACTCACTACACACTGCCACTATCATACCATACCGCTATGCACTACTCTTTTCAACGAAAGAATGGCATTACATTACGGGAATCGAGTTCAGGATGGTTCACATAGTTTACAAATAGGGGATAGTAACAGAATAGGATTGATCTGTCCATCTAACATGCCATCTAACTTAACTAGACAAATTAACAACGATAACTTAACTTATTGATAAGCAATAAACATTCAAAAAAAACTACATAAAAAGGGATGATTCATGTTGGAGAAAGCGGAGAAAGTTCAAGTCGGAGATGAGATGACACGCAGTAGTAGGGATGGGGAAGTTGAGAACACGTGAATCCCAGTCAGCGCCACTCAAACCAAAATCAAACCATTACAATTTGTGCAAATAATCATAAAATTCGTCAAAATTCACAATTCTATCAACTTTCACTTTACAAAATCCAGCCCTTTTCGCTACTAAAGACAAGAAAAATTTACAGTAAAATAAAATGACTGGATAATCCTATTGGAGAAAGGATACGACACTATTAATAAATTGTACCTGAGGATTTAAATTAAATAAAAAATGTGGGCAAGTCATTTGATTCGTCAGTATGGGACAAAAGTTGTGGCAACAGCTACAGTGAAAGGGGTCAAAGGAAAGAGACTGATACCAACTAGGGCTGCACTAACGTTGGTATTATTTTATTATTAAGAGTTGAATTATTGTGGTTATTCATTTATTTATCTTGTCCCTTTAATTTAGACACCCTCAGCTATAAACAGAATCAAAGAGTTGTTGAAGGAAAAGCCAGAGTCGGTAATTAATTATAATTAATTAAGAGTAGATTTAAGCCAAGTTTGTGGTAAATAATTAAGGTAATGTTTTGTAGATTGGTCTAAAAATTGGTGTAAGGCAAAGGGGTTGTAATGGGCTGAGTTATACGTTAGAATATGCCGAAAAGAAGACGCCAATGGATGAAGAAGTTGTGCAAGATGGTGGGTATTAATTAAATATTAATTAAATTATGGATTAGTGGTGAATTATATGTATTTTTGGTTGGATTACAGGTATCCGTGTCCTAATTGATCAAAAAGCTCAATTAACCCTTCTGGGCACAGAGATGGATTACCAGGAAGGTCAGCTTGCGTCAGAGTTTGTATTCAACAATCCAAACATTAAGGGGACGTGTGGGTGTGGGGAAAGTTTCTCCATTTAACATTAATTAATCCCCATTATGTTCTACACAATCTCAAACTTATCGTGCATGATTGGTTGGTGCGAAATGAATCGAAGAAAAGAGAAAGCAGAGATACTTACATTGTCTAGTCGAGTTATGCATTTAATCGAGAAAAAATATCGTTACGCAAATAAACGTTATATTTTAGAAATATGAACTGTTATTGTTATTATTTAAAATTCTATACGTAGGCAAATTCGAGGGTAGTCTAATGAATAATTTGTAGGTGTAGGTAGACTATTTATGACGGAAAGAAACAGGCAATGCATGTAACAGGATATGATGGAACATTAAGTTATAAAAAGAAAGAACAGATACGTTATCTGTCCCATTGATTAATAGCCCTAATGAATGGTAAACTCGTTCGTTGTGCGAATATTTAACCAGGATTTACTTGATTTTCCTTCATTCGCATTTGGCCATTTACTAGTACTATTTAGTTGATTGGACCAGCTCATTGTCAATTAGTTCAATACGTGTCATTATCACCACAAACGCCATCTAAGCAAAAGTGAAATGTCTGCAACTTTCTCCAACCGGAAGCCATACCACCAATACCAAAACCGAAGCTAGGGTAATAATTGGCCAACTTAATAATATTCCATCCAACAGTCCCATTTTTCAAGCTTTTAATTAGGGGGCAGAGTTTTGATTTGTACTGACTGAACAATAGAATATTAGAATCTCAGTTTTTTGCTAAAAAAAGGTGATAGTACCACCAGCAAAGTTCAGTGTCACTTACTCGCATCCAGATCCAGACCCAGAAGGCGGCAAACTCTTTCTCTCCGTCGTATACTTGCCTTTTAGTTGTCTTTACCGTAATAAAGGCGCCCAAAATCTCCTTCATTAAGTAATTCGACACAAATTACACAAGCGTAGTTTTAAAGTTTTAAAGGTTCCGTGATATATTTTGAACAAGGGTTTGTATCTAAAGAGTGGGGGAGACTATTTTAGTCAGTGTTGGTGTAACCGGTGTCAGTGGGTGAGTTTTTTTTCATTGTGTTTGTTTGCTTGCACTGCATTGATTGAGTGAGCTCAATCAGTTAAAAGTTTAAACGTTTTTCCTTGTCAAAAGTGAAGAGTGTAGTGCAGGAAGGAAAGCAATTTGATTGTCTATAGTTTAGTTGATGGTGGAAATTGTAATTAACGTTATTTGATGAATGACTTGTTTGTATTTTTAGGTGAATAGACAAGTGCTGGCTGAGTAGACGAGGTCGGATTAGCCATGGCGAAAGTTCACGTGTCGAATGTTGTCGTGCTCAACAATCCATGCCCATTTTTTACCCCTTTTCAATTTGAAATCACCTTCGAGTGCATTGAAGAACTTAAAGAAGGTAAATTTTTGATTGTTTAAATGTAAAGATTTAAATTCTGATGGTGTTTTTATTGTTATTTTTGTTGAAATGACTAGATTTGGAATGGAAAATAATTTATGTTGGCTCTGCTGAAAGTGAGGCTTATGATCAAGTACTGGATACAGTGTTTGTGGGCCCTGTACCAGAAGGAAGACACATGTTTGTGTTTCAGGTATAATAATCATTGTATAATTTAATTTTTATACGCTATATTGTGCAATTAATTCTTATCATTTGTATTATTTATGCACTTTCATAGGCAGATCCTCCAGACACGGCCAAGATCCCTGTGGCAGACGCCGTTGGAGTGACAGTGGTACTATTGACTTGCTCATATCGAGGAAAAGAGTTTGTTCGTGTGGGATTCTATGTTAACAATGAGTACACTGAGCAGGAACTTAAAGAAGTTCCACCAAGTTCGCCACAGTATGATAAAGTAAGTTAAATGGTGTTAAAATCCAGATGTGATGTGACATAATTTTGTTTCTTTTCATCTTTAGCTTCTTCGAAACATTTTGGCTACTCAACCAAGAGTAACTCGATTTAAAATTGAATGGGATGACAAGCCTTCATCGTCTGCGTTGAACGATTCGGGTGCAGGTCCATCATCGTCAGATTTATGTGGACGGGATGATAACTCTATGGATCAACCTCACGACAGCAATAGTGTCCCACCTCTTATGGGGAGTGGAGATATGAATGGTGATTCATTTGGAAGAGATAGACTGAGTGCTGACAGTACAAGCAGCTTGATGGAACCTCCCTCTGCTAATTACATGGGAAATAACGATTCTCACAGCAGCCCGATGGAAGTCATCTAATTATCTGGATTGGATTTTGGATTAAGGACTAGACTATGATTAATTATTTATTGTCATACTCACTCAGCAGGTGAAGGTTTAAAGGGACATTAATAATGTCACATTATTCTTGTTCCATCTCATACATACAGACTATAACAAGATGCAGATAGTTGTTAATTAGGTTATTGGATGGATGGGTTTTCACATCGGTTTGATTTAGGATAAAATTGTAAATTCAGTGTATATTTGTTTACGGAATGGATAGATTTTGACAAGGAAAATAGAGGTCCAAAGAGATTTTTGTGCAGACTTTTTGAAAAGTATTTGTGTTTAATTTATGAAATTCGGTTGCGAATAATTTTTCAAGGTTATTATTACAGGTTATTACTTTATTCATCTGTTTATAATTGGAATTAAAATGGATTCCGATACATATAACATTTAATTCATTATTGTGGTAAGACATATTGTGTCATCTTGTTCCGAATAGCATAATATGCAAATATAAGAATTTACATAATCCAAAAATACGTAATTTCCCTCGCCAGTAAGTTTAATCGGAAACTAATAATACAATGACAAGGAACAATGACGAGAAATTAGAGGGCTTCTAAGCCATCTATTTATACAATACCGATGACATTTTCATTCTTATATTCAAGTTTGCGATAATTTGTTTAGTACCAGTCCATTCGTTGCATTTCCCTAAAAGAGACAGACGTTCGATTATTATATAACGCATCAAATTTTTATGTGTGCATAGAGAAATCTAGAGGCAAAGGTTCGACCATGGTTGCTGTAATCTATATAATTAATTATAATTTATATATCGCGACCTGGTTCAACTACTAATAATTATTATAAATTAAATTTCCGGCATAGAACTTCCGATGCCTGTGGCTTGATTTGTTTGATTCAGGCTAGAGTTCATGTTCAATTCATCCTCTGCTTCCCATTCTGCAAGGAAGTTGTATTTAAAACTGACTGAACGTCGGGCAAGTCCCCAAAATTTTTGTGGCTTCAAACGGCCCACTGCTTTGAATTTCCATCCGAGATGGCTTGCACACAGGCGACATTCCGCAATAGTCCAGGCGTACCTGAAGCAGAATTTTCATAGCAGAAAACTGAAAGCTTACTTTTAAGCAAAAATAACCATACCCCGGGAACCAACTGGCTTCCGTCGAGCTTTGACCCCTCAGTACCACATCCCGAGTAGCTTTGTTGACTGTGAGGGTTTCATGTACAAATCCTTGCGGATTCACGTATCTGGAATTACAAATTGAATATCATAATTTGCATTATTTGCGTACATTAAAAATATGATTCACGTACGTTCCTTGAGGTCCTTCGACAGACATGGAGAATATTTCAGTACTTTCTGCAATTGCAGTCTGGCAGTTTCGACAAGTTATCATTTTGCACTAAAAGTAGAAAGTAAGAGTTAAGTTAATTGTAAAAGAATTTTTCCAGTTTGATAAATGATCAACGTGATTTACTTACCGCTCTAGAAAGCAATTCTAGTTCATATCTCAGTCTTTGAACAGGGCTATCCATTTTTAATATTTTTACACGTTTTTCATCATCCATTGTCAAGTTCTGCGCTAGCCAAAATGACAGCTCTGTTGCATCTTTTGGAATATGTGACGATTCTGTGAGTCCTTTCAACTCAATTCGAAGCTTTCGGTGTACCCTTTCTACCAAAACAGGTTCTTCAAATTGCTCATATACAAAGTATGGGAATGGCGTAAAAGCAGCGTAGAATTTGGTAATTTTTCTTTGTTCTAAAATGTCTTCCTTCATTTTCGCCAAGTCTGCATCAACATCTGCTCGATCTTCGCCTGAGGCGTCCTTTGCAGGACTTGATATGGAGAGTGTTTTTGTCAGCTTGCGGGTTGTTGGCTCATTATCACCGCTTTCATCCATGGGCTCAGAACAGCGGCGTCGTTTTATAGGAAATCGGTAGCGATGAGTTTGATCAAGCATTGCTGCTTGGACTAGAGGATGAGGGAGTCTGATCTCTGGACGAATTTGGACCATTCCAAGTAAATTACCATCAGCTTGTCGGCGGAAACTTATTACATTGAACCGTTGGCGGCCTTTTGCTTTCTGAAATAGAAGTAGAAGATTAAAAGATTAGATACATTTTATGAAAGTAAATTAACAAAGTCACAACACAATAATAAAGTATTGTGAATATAACCTTCTTCATTACAAAATGAAGAAGGTAACTGAAGGTCATAAACTTAAACTTCTTACCACTGAAAAGGTAGTTAAACCGACGTGGGCGCTTAGAGGTTCATCCCCTTCTTGAAATTCATAGATTTCAGCAATTGTACCAAATGCACCTTTGTAAACCATACTTCCAGAAGAACTATCGATGCTACTAAACATAAAAACCAAATAATTGTCATACTCGATAACTCCATCTCAGTTCAATAATACTATCCTTACTCATTATGAACAATTCCAAACACCTTGTTGGTCATCACACATCGTCTGATTGCATTTTGGAAAACGGCATGAAAAATAGTTAACGGCAGCGTTTGTCCTGGGACAAGTTGTAGCCCCATAACTATGAGAGGGATTTCAGGAGTTGGACCACTATCATCGAATAGTACTCGTCCTTGCAATTCTTCCATGCCATCCCCAAGGTACTGTAAATAAAAATATCCAATCAATCAGCTTCAAGTAAACGCCATACCCCATTCAATCCATTATGTTCTATTTCTTACGGAATGACGACCCGGAAGTTGATGATCATATTCGACAGGAGGTACCTCATTTGCAGGTGAAGCTGGATTATCATCGGAATCATTTTGTTGTTCTCCTGTAAATAAATCAACCCCGTCAATAATTCATACATTTCAAATCTATATGAGGCAAAACGTCGTTATTCACCCAATAAAGTTTTATAAAGCTTGTAATTTTACACCTAGTAGTTAAGTAAAGAACAACAACGTTCAGCCTCAGTCACGAGTGTCACGACCATTCGCATTTCAAACTACAAACTAGCAATCAGCAACATATTTATATTGATCAAATCACTAAATGAATACTTGGTACTGCTCTTCTACGTCGAAAGAGACGATGGAACATCCTTCGAGGTAGAAGCCGAAGTAGGCGGCGTTCCATTTCTTTGTTGAACGAAGCTGTACACGTATGTCGAACAAACCACAACAATTTGAACAAACTATTGGCGACAACTTTGTCATTTACAGCATTTGACGGTGTTGCACTGCTGCGAAAGAAACTATGAGACGACACAGCAAAGGACCGAGGCTGAACGTTGTTTGTTACTGCTCACAACAGTTTCGGTTGGACACAGGAAATACAATGTCAGTGATTATAGTTAAGGGATTGTTAGCAAGTTATTAAAGTTTGAATATAGTTAAAAGTTATCGATCAAGGTAGTAATCGTCATCGAAGGCCATTATTTCCATGTTCACATCATCGTCCTCGTCCTCAAAACCCAGATATTTACCATTTTCTTCCTCATCAAAATATCCATCTTCCACATTCTCCATTCCATCTTGATCCACGTCCTCATCGTCGACATGATTATTCTGATGATGATGATGATGAATATTTTCACCTTGATTATTATGTTGAGGCCCCAACAGTGGCCACAAATTGTCAATCACTTGTCGAACAATGTCGTGAGCATTGATTCCAAGTTGATGTTGAACGTCATCATCCCGAAGAGCCTGTTCTTCCTGTCCAACATTATTATTGTCCACCACTACAACATTTTCTGGGGGAGGAATGTTTTGTTGTCTCAGGGCCTCATCCCCTTCAATTGATGGTGGTGATGGTGGAGAACTTCCTTCCCTGGCGTCCTCGTAATCGCTATTGTCAGACATTTTCTGTAGAGAACATAAACATTCTTTTAATCCTCGAATCATCTTTAAATTCAGACATCGTTTCTTACCAGCGATTGTTTTCCTTAGTGAGGTTGACCATCATACTTTACGCCTCTCTCTGCAAGGCATTTGATTTTAATAAAATTAGACTAAAATCCCAACACATGATCAATTCACAATGATATTGGCAATGTCACATTGCAACAAGAAACTGGATGACTGACATCAGGTCAGTCACAGTGACATACATAACCAAATTAAATATTTTCAACAAATCAAGAAAAGAGAACAGTCCTTCATTGTTTTCAATACTTACCTTTACCCATCTATTAATACCAGCCGAATGTTTTAATTTGGACAAAAACCACTATTATTTGAGTTAAAATATTGATAAATCAGTGCTTAGTTATTGTTTACATATTATTGTTTCTTATTCCATTCCCTTCCAGAATACTGCGTATTAGAAAAAGTTGCTCGAACTTTCCCTCTCTTTCTCCAAATACTCCTGTCTGTCACGTTCTCATGGGCTCAACTTTCACCAAACTCCTCTCTCTTTAACAACTTTCTCCAACCTCATTCATTCTGGCACAAACTTTATGTAAATTATTGTCCTGTCTGGAATTGTATTGTGTAGCACGTACTAATATACATGGGGTAGATAGGAGAGTATTAATAGCCTCAGCCTGGACAAATTGAGAATAGACTGGACTTGAGCAAAATGTGTTAATTAACATGTTTGTGGATGTTATGTAATATAGCATGTATGTAATTATTGTGATGTTGATGATATGATGATTACTAAAATACTGAATGTGTGAATGGCTTGCTTGCATTCATGTCTTACATCCTGGGTAAGGAAAGGAGTGGATGAGATAATGTACAAGAATAAAACAACAAGATGCTTTGCTTAGGACTAGGACAGCTGAATTTAGTGATGCTTGCAAACGAAAAGAACATTTAGGGAATTATTATATTTTGCAAAGATTTTTGTAAAATGTGTGACCACAATAATGAAGATCCAGCCGTGTCAAGGTTTAGGGAATATCTTCGGATCAAATCAGTCCATCCAAATCCTGATTACGGTGAGTGAGTCTACTAATTCTCATTCATGTCAAACAGCTCGATAAAATTTGCTAACATTTATAGCAACATGTATATCATGGATCAAAAACCAAGCAAATCAACTTGGTTTAGAGTTTCACATTGTAGAATTTGCAAAACCGGCAGAGTTTGCCATTTGGCTGACATGGATTGGAAGAAATGCGAAATTAAAGTCGATTTTGCTCAATTCGCATATCGATGTGGTTCCTGTAGATGAAGTAAGTTTAGAAAATATTTAACACGGTTCTTTTAACACTGTTTTATGCACATTTGCCATTGAATGGTTATGAATATCACAAATGCATAACATTTTTCAGACTCAGTGGACATATGACCCATTCGGAGCTGATAAAGACGCGTCAGGGAAGATTTATGCACGTGGTTCTCAAGACATGAAATGTGTTGGGGTGCAATATCTAGAAGTTGTTCGAAGGTTAAAGGAAAAGCATTTTGTTCCTTTGAGAACAATCCACATCTCTTTTCTACCTGGTTCGTCATTTACATATATGACATTTCTGACGGAATTGTTGTGAAAAAAATGATATCATGACTTTTTGCAGATGAAGAGTTGGGGGGACAAAAAGGAATGGCAGAGTTTGTCAAGTCGAAAGAGTTTAGAAATCTCAACATTGGTTTTGCAATGGATGAAGGCATTACAAGTTCGAATGATGAATTTATTTTGTCATTTACAGAGAGATCTATTTGTCGTATGTAGTCAACAATAATCGTTAAGAGATTACGTGTAAAAAGCACTAAATGAATGAATGATTTTGCAGAGATTAAAGTGACGGCAAAAGGTGATACTGGTCATAGTCTAATTTTGCATGAAAACACTGCAGCGGAAAAGGTGCAAAAAGTAATCAATAAAATGCTCGAAATTAGGCAGTCGGAAAAGCAGCGATTAGAAAATGACCCCAACCTGACATTAGGGGAAGTTACTACAATAAATATGACTAAACTTGAGGTATGTTAATTTATAAGCTAAAAACATATTCATGTTTTAAATACAGAACGTGAATCCCACTAACTCGTATTGCAGGGAGGAGTCCAAATGAATATTGTACCATCCGAATTTTCTGCATATTTCGATATTCGCCTAACACCTTCATGGTCAAAAGAGTACATTCTTACACTATTGGACCAAGTTTGCAGATATGCAGGGGCTGATGTCAGTTATGAATTTGTTCTTGAAACCATGGACTATGTCAGTGTGACGGAGCTAAACGATGGAAATGTTTGGTGGAGTCACTTCAAAAAATCGTGCAATGATTTGTAAGGAAAAATCTAATCCACCCATAAATTTACCAGTCATGAATTAATTAATTGTATTACGTATTGTCAGAGGTGTGACCCTAAAACCCATAATTTTCCCTGGTTGTACCGATATCCGTTATGTCCGACAATTAGGAATACCATCCTTTGGGTTTTCACCAATAAATAACACTCCAGTTCTACTCCATGCTAACGACGAGTTCCTCAATGAATCCGTATTTCTTAGGGGGATTGAAATTTATGAAACGCTGATATGGAATTTGGCAAACATTTCATGAGTTTTACTTACACAATAATTATTATTCAAAACTTGATCAAATTCAAACCTTTTACATTTCATTCATAGTTCAGTTGATTGTGTATTGATTATAAATAAATAAAACCACTTACTACAGTCTGTTATTCTTAAAATTCTTAAGACGCTCATAAGGGCAAATACACTTTTGGAAAGAAGAGACATTGTCATTAAAATTGACTTTAGATAAATCCTCCTCACCTCTAATTCCTGAACAAAATTTACGACATATTTTACAATTAGTTTCCTGACAAAGGTCTACACATCCTCCGACAACGTCTACGGACGAAATTCTGTTTCGCCATTCTTCCGAGAGAATGTAGCAGCCTTTCCATTTACGGGGGAGAAGTTGTAAAGACGCTCCTATGTGAATTACATAGTGGGTGAATAATTAAACAATTGTATTCGAACGGTTATACATAAAAACAAAGTTTGTCACCTTGAAATTTGACATCATCATATGCAACAACGTAAACGTCATCTTGATGTTTGTCAAGAAATTGGTTATTGTCATCACCAGTTAGTGCTTCAGTTTCAGACAGCCCGTAATGGATGCTGATGCTAAAGAATAGGGCGAAACTCAATAAAAATGACAACTGCATTGTCAATTTTTCAATTACTTGGATTAAAAGGAAAGTGAATTTTGAACTTTGAGATTGAAAATGTTCTAAATAAAGCTTGAATTCCGACGAAAAATACATGCAATATTTCACTGATGTTAACATCTCAGTCAGTAGTGTGCAAAGTGCAGGTTTGCAGGTATAATATTGTATTTCATGTAAATATTCAGTACGTAAGTAATGTGATATGCAATTATGTTCATTACGCACATTACATACTGAGAGATTAAATTATTTATCCCCCAAAATCAATAGAAATCTGTCTTTCATGCAATCTTCTGTTAAAATAAATTCAAATTTTAGTTTTCTTATCACAAACCCAACTCACATAGGTGCATAACATTAAATAAATATGCTTCATTCATACAACTATGTAATCTTGTTTGGTCAGCTTTATATGTAATGTAAACGTGAACTCATTGCCAGTCGCACTAAATCCCTTACAGTCCATTGAGTCCATAAATCTCATGATGTGCGATGATTTATCAATGTAAAATGGATAAAATGTTACACAAATTATGAACAAGAGATTATGTTGAGAAGAATTGTCATCCTTTTGAACACGTATGATAAGAAAATACATCAATGTATGGATGTCAAATCTAAATTATATGTACTGCACCTTTTTTAATCTGTATGTAATCACATTACATATTCATGTTGGGCTTTTCATTTCAATCCACGTACATTGAACATGTCAAGTACAGAAGCAAGTAGTTGAGATTTAACACGTAAATGTCAGCCGGTCTTTTATACAACTCTACTTGAACCGAAAGAAAGCAGTAAAATCCAGGATTCATCCTTCACAAAATCTTGCGAAATCGTCAAAAATCCATGCAAAATGGCTCAAGAGCATATTGCTGTTAGCAATTTTCGGGAATATTTGCGCATCAATACGATGCATCCGGTACCCGATTACGGTACGTATACGTGCTAAGTTGATGCCCGACGCATTGGGTATTAAGATGCATATTTTATTTTACTTACAGCGTCTGCAATTACATGGCTAAAGAAACAAGCAATTGATTTGGGACTTGAATTTCACATTGTTGAATTTCCAAAACCCGAAGAATTTGGAGTGTGGCTAACGTGGAAGGGACAGGATGCATCATTAAAGTCCATTTTATTAAATTCGCATATTGATGTTGTCCCAGTTGATGAAGTAAATGTTTCTACTCTAATTCTTATGTAAAAGTATAAATAAATGTATTTTCATACTTGTTGTCCTGTCCGTCTAGACTAAATGGACTCATGATCCCTTTGGTGCTGAGAAAGACGCAAATGGTAACATATTTGCACGAGGATCTCAGGTACCTACTACTACCTTCATAGTTTTGTATTGTTTGACTCTTACAACATTAAGGTTCAAGGGTACTGTGCATTTACTTTAATTGTCTTAAAGGACATGAAGTGCGTCGGGGTCCAGTACTTGGAGGCCATTCGAAAGCTGAAGGCTAAAGGAATGGTCCCTTTGAGAACAGTTCATGTCTCCTTTGTTCCAGGTAAAGAATACTAACCAGATATTACTCAAAAAAGGTCTGGCCTTTGTATGGCTATAAGTTAGCTAAACCATATTTTATGACTTTGAGCATGAAAAGGAACAATGGTCCTGATTTTATGATTATTCGACCCTTTCCATTTACAATAGTGAGATGACATGTTGACAAACTTCCAAGAAATGAATGAATTATGCTATATCTACTCCCTTAAATTGAATGCTTTGTTATCCCGTTGTGCGTGCTAATTTTACATTTACATTCAAAATAAACTTTTACATGGGATTAATAAATATTTTGAATGACACGATTACGACCACCTGAATAGATGCACTGAATAAGTAATACTGTGCATCTTGCTTGTCAAAATATGAAAATTACTCAAAATTGATGCCTTTTAATAATTTTACAGATGAGGAAGTTGGAGGCTACAAGGGGATGCATCCTTTCGTTAAAACTCCTGAATTTCTATCGCTTAACGTTGGTTTTGCATTGGACGAAGGAATTGCCAGTCCTGATGAAAGTTTCGACGTTTTTTACGGGGAGAGAGCGATCTGGCGTAATATGGTCATAAATGTCATCACGTCATGTCACTAAACTAGACTGATATTCAACAGAATTCCGCGTCACGGCCAAGGGGAAGACAGGTCATGCTTCAATGTTGTTTGAAGACACTGCCGCAGAAAAGATTCATTACGTAATGAACAAGTTTTTAAGTGTTCGAGAATCAGAGAAGGCTAGGTTGAAGGCTAATCCGAACTTCGCCCTGGGAGATGTCACTTCTGTGAATATGACCATGTTGGGGGTAATACATATTTGTACATATTAAAATAAAGCCGTAATATATCCTAGAAATTGTCTTGATGAATTTAGGGTGGCCTACAACCAAACGTCGTTCCCCCCGAATTATCTGCCGTTTTCGACATTCGAATAACCCCATCATGGAAACTCTCCGATATGAAAACCATGTTGGACACCACTTGTGCCGAAGCTGGTCCCAATGTTGCATACGAGTTTATTCAGCACTCTAATATTACTGCACAGACACCGTTGGTTGAATCAAACGTTTGGTGGACAACGTTCAAATCGGTGACGGATAGTTTGTATGTTATCTTTGTCATTTCTGTAATAAGTTCACCACTGATATCTACGCATATCATCATCATGTCTGTTGTCTGTAGGAAGATGAAAATGAACATGAAAATATTTTCTGCAGGCACTGATATAGCAATCATACGAGAGGTTAGTGTAATGAATGTTATATATTTCCCAGGAATTTGAAATTGAATGAGAAAATATTTCCGGCTGCTACTGACATTCGCACTATCCGACAGCTTGGGATTCCTGCGTTTGGTTTCAGTAAGTGCCTCTTTATATTTATGCATGAACACAAAGTTGAACATATAAGAATTCCACTCGGCTTCACATTCTCGTTCCCCTGCAGGTCCAATGAATAATACCCCCGTCTTGCTCCATGATCATGATGAATATCTCAACGAATCCGTCTTTCTAAAGGGGGTGGACATTTATGAAGCCATTTTGGATAAAATTGTCAATGTGGCCAAGTCAGATTCAACGCCTTGATTCAATATTTAATCGAATTGAATGCCAGGTATGGCAGGAAATGCTTGAAATGAAAATGTATGAAATTTCTACAGTAAAATAAATTATTCAAAAATTCTGAATGAATCGAATCCAATATCTATTCATGGATTCATGAATACCTGACTGAATCAGGTCAAATACCTGCCACATTAAGACGCAAATTCAACTCACCTCACCTTTACACGTGGCATTTTTATGTGTTATTGCAAAGGTATAGAGCCATTTAGCACATCAAATATTTAGCAAACAAGACATCCAACACTACCCTAACAGGCCAGTGTGTATGGATGTATATATGTAGATAATAATCACGTCATGTCATCATAATATTGTTTGTGCATAGTTTGTAGTAATAAGCAATTTATCCAGTTTGCAATTATTACAACAATGCATCAATATTATCCACGACACCATCCATCAGTTACTAGTCCATCCAGTAAACAAGAAACAAGAAGGTTGTTCAGTAAGTGCACAAATTGGTAAAAAACTGATATTATTACATTCTGCGACAACAAAAGAGGAGTCGAGTGTCCAGAACAGAACAGACCAGGACAGGGTGAGTGAACGATTTAAAGGACAACTCTCAAAGTCAAAATTGTTCAGTTCACTCTTAAAAAATCATCCATGGTTGGTGGTGTATACATAATGGTGGTGTCGGTGTGGTACTTTGCATCATTGATGTACAGATTACCACCAACACTTAACTACTTTCTACCTACCTACCTGTGGCAAATAATATTTTGCATAATTTCATCCGAATGAAAGAAATTGTGGTGGTGGTATGGTATGGATAGTCAGAGCTAGCTTGAACGTTTCATATTACTACTTTTAACCTGACATGTAGCGCATGTAGTCCAGAGACCAGACATTAGATCAGACAAGTCTGGAACTGAGAATTAAAAGCTGGATTAAATTTCACATAAACTGAATTTCAAATGAATGATACGCTAAACGACAATTGTTCTCGGTCATTGGAGTTTGGAACCGCATGGTTAAGTTCGTCTCAAATTGTAAGGAATGAATGATTTCTGCCAACTCTTCCATCAATCAGTGCCAATTTGTGTCCATTCTCATAATTCTGCATGTAATAAAATCACTTATTTACGAATAAGAACCAAAAATACATTTCGCTGCATCCATTGCATTTAGTTCCCTGTAAAATTAAATTATACAAAAAGACTTGCACAGACTGTCAGAATTTCGTGAGCAAGAGCATCTGCTTCATTCTCATTATCTCATCCGACTAACCAATACTACGTACAACCCGACCCGACCCACCGAACCGAATCCCGCATTTTGTTTCCCTTTGTAACATAGTAGATTGGATTGGATGGTGCATGCAAAAGTACAATAAAAACAAGGTCTCTTCTGTAGGCCTTGAGTTCAATTCATTCAACAGAGATGAGTTTGGGCTTTGTTGGTAAACTAAACTGACCTAACAGAACACACCACGACACAAAACGAACGCACATTTAGAGAAAGGAACCAATAAACCGGTTACCCGAGGAGGAGGAAATGCGTATGTATAAATTACATGTTACGCGTTACACGCAAATTTTTAAGCATTTGGTTGGCGAAAAATCTCATTTCCATTTGCACCGCATTACAAAAATGGCAAAATACATGGTTGAAAATACATAAAACACTAAAGTTAATGATGATTAACCTTCACTAATGATGGTCATGCATTTACGGATGGTCCAGTAATATAATTTGTTTACTGAAAACGTTTGTTAAGGTCTGATCTGATTAAGAACTCCACCCATGGATCAGTGAGTAAACAGAGTAGATGAGTAATGATGATGTGAAGATGAGTCATTGATATGATATCTTGTACTATTGTTATGTGGTATCATATCATCTCATTCTATTAAATCATAGGTGGATGGTATTGATTGAATGTTGTGTAAAATGTTCTCAATCTATATGATATGAAGTATGATATGAAGTACAAAGGTCTGATCCGACCGGATGCGTGACATGAATGTGCAGTGAGTGATAGATAAAACAAAATGAGTGAAGTTTATCCAGTTTTTCTTCAAATTGGATCACAATTAATTGTCCCAAGGTGATCCAATGCGATTCTTATTAAGTACATCCAATTCTTGTGAGGCTGCACTAACTACACATACTTATATACAGACAGGGAATGACTAAATCTCTCTCTGCAATAAAATATACCCATGCAATGCAGCATATATAACTTATCAAAACTAAACGAATAAAGTGCTTCAGTGGTCAATACTCCCATGGATGAATGAAAGATAAAACACTTATCAATCATTCACTCCTCATCAAAAACCTGACTTTTTTACTACGTCAATTAATTAACAAGAAATGGAAATCCATAGACTTATGCATAAACTAAAACCAACAAACAACTCATAATTCCCATTATCCGTACATACTTAAATAATCATTTCCATGAAACATCAAATACTAAACTACTACTTGCATAAAATTGCATGCAAAATAACAATTGTGCAATTCCCTGCAAATCAAGCACTGTATAAAATTGATGAAAACCCCTAAAAAGCCTCACCTTCCAACCATATCAATCATTCCATTTTGGATGGCAACAACATAATACCTAACCCCATCATCCTTTATTTAGCCATGTCCTGTAACATGCAATATAATGCAATAAATGCAACCTCTCTCTCTTATAAATTCTAAATACATACAACCCAGTCCAGCCAAACAAAGAAAGAAACTACCAAAACCAAACACATTTCAGGTTTTATCGCCATAATATCCCTCAAACATTCCTCCCCTCGACTCATAAACTCTCCCATTTTACCCACTTTGCTCAACATTTCATGAAATTATGACTCTAATTTCCAAAAACTTGCAACTTTTTTATACCCCACCTATTCACCCTGCTTTTCCTAACCCACTATAAAAATTTCAGCCATCTCCTATCAAAACCTGAATTATAATTAATTTCTGGACAATTATTCCAAGTCCTACAACTTGGAGGGGAAACCGCCATGATGTTACCAGAGACCACCACCACTATCAGACAGAGGCAATGAGATCTCAATGCATAGAGGATTGGAAAGAGCGGTCCGACTTGCAGGGAATTTTTGACTACGACTGAACCCAACTCAATTCAGTATTGTTTTCATTACCAAGAGAGAGAGAAGCAGTTGATTTGGTGGAGTGGACCGAGTTTAGTAATTCTGGTAGTGGTGGTGGTCTGGTCTGGTGGTGGTGGGAAAGGTATATTGAGACACTATAAAGGCGGTTCGGTCTAGTGTTTTTTTTACCTAAACTTGTCAATAACAAACAAATACGAATAAAATTTGAAATTACCTCCTTATAAAAACGATGGATCTAATGTATAGTGGTAGTGGTGGGGGTGGTGGTGGTACTTCAAAACTTCAAGAAATGATGGAACGTGACTTGAATTATTCTTTAGAAGAGATGGGTCTCCTTCTTCAAGATGGTTCATCATTTGGCGATGACCTTTCACCTCCAGGGTCTTCAAAATCCTTGGAAGATTTTATGCTTGAAGATTTAAATAGTTGTGGTGGTGGTTCAAGTGATGAAAAGGACTTTCTCTTTGGGGAAGAAGGGTTTGAAGAATTTGGTCTTAGATTTGATAGTAGAATTACTTCAGATCCGATTGAAATCTTTGATAACTTTATAATGCAGCAAGATGTTACAAGTAGTTTAGGGAATGTTAACAAGGGTGGTGGTGGTAATGTCAATAAAGGAGGAGGTGGAGGAGTATCAATTAATGGGAAGCTATCCAAACCAGTGGTGGCGACAAATGGTCGAAACAGCTGTAGTAGTTCACGACAAAATAATGGATTTGTTGTTAATACTTCAAAGTCAAGTCTGCTACCTTCACTTTGGAATACTGTAACTTATCGTGGTGGTGGTAATAGTGGTGGAAGTGGTGGGTGTGGTGGTAGTTTGACATCCTTAAACTCTAATATTATGAGGGATGTCTCGAAAGGGATCTCATTTGAGGAAAGTTGCGGAATTATGGTATGTTTTTACATGTTTTTAAAAGATTTTTTAAAAGAGAATCAAGTGTCATAAAATGTAAACAAGAGAAAAGTTGGAAATGGGTAAACCGCAGTCTGAAAGTGTCGGAGGGATTTGTCTCACATTACCCCAGAGGGGATTAATCCTCATTTTTGGAGAAAGTTAGAATGTTTTTTAGTGCTTTTTCATGAAATTGCAAACATTAGAGGTTTTAGGAAAGGGGCTAGTGATGAGTCCATGTATGTTGAGTAGGATAAAGTGTATTTTATGTTGTATGAACGATTATGATATTTTTAACTTATCATCTTGAAAAGGCAGTTCAGTTACCTTTGGGTTTGATTTTTTGGGTGAGGTATAGCAGAGGTAGAATGGAGTGGATGGGTGGAGGAAAGGAAAATGAAGATAAGATAAGAAAGGATAATATATTTTTGTGAATGATTGTTTGCTTGGATGTTGTATGAATTTAACGTTGCTTTTTGTCAGTTTGTGTGCTTTGCTTTGCATACATTTGAACATTTTTGTTAAAATCATGTTGTTTAAAAGAGTGGTATGTATTTGTACATTTGTGTCTGTAACAATTGTGAATGTTTGAATGTTATGACTTGGTCCTACCGATAAATATAATAACCGGAATGCTATGCATATGTTTGTAGGTGGTTAAGTGTTTATTGTTATTGTCCGGCATTTTTACAATTAATTGGTTGAGTAAATATAGAATTTGCATGTTTGACTGTCTGAATTTGAATGTCATTTGTTTAAAGGAGTATTGAATTCATTGACAATGGTGCTAGCTAGTAGTTAGTCATAATAATAATTTCCCAATCGATTCAAGTTTCTTTCTTGGAAGGATTTATTTTACGAGGGGAAAGTCTAAGGCGACCTGAATTGCATGGTTTCCTTTGTGCAACTTTAATTAAATTAAGATTAGATTGGACGGACCTGGCATTATTCTTGTGAATGTCTTGTCGTAAGTAAGGCACTGGACTACTGACTAACTGACCATTCATTCAATATTATTATGCAAGGTATGCATTGTTTTGTGGATGGTTGTGTTGTTATGCATGTTGGTCATGATTCATTCATTCATTCAAGGAAAGATGGATGCATGCATAAAATTCATAAAAATGTTGACTTGTTCTGTTTAAATGGCAAGGTTTCTCGTGTACATGTGGTTTAATTTTGGGATGAATGAAAATGTTGACGGGAATATGCGTATTTATATAAATGGGTTCTATTTTTGGGTTCCTTACTAGTCATCAGAGTGTTGTGAATATGATATTGGTTGATGATGACAAATGACGGAAAGAAGGTAATGTTGAAAGGTCGGTTTGGCTTTTGGCTAGACAGGCAAAAATCATGGACAGATTTCAATGGTGATTTGATCTCGTTAAAAGATTTGTTATGCATCTGCTCTGGTCTGGAGCAAAATTATGCAGTTTTCATTCAGTATTTGAATTGTTTCAGTGAGTGTTCTGTGTTCTGTTAACAGACGGGACCAGTTGGCCGGGTGTATTGGAATATCTGATGTAGTAAACTTGTGGTAATTATCTGGTCCGGCTCGTTTTTTACGCACTTGTATACACATTGTTCTAATTCATTCTTTGCCCCAGTTTTCTATTATTGTTCTTTTATCCTTTGCATAATATCTTTAATTTTGGTAGAAGTAGAAGGGTTCTCTATATAAGCCTTTCCGAAGCCGGATGGACAGGCCGTTATTATTAGTTTTGTTTTGTGAATGAATGGACACATGGCAAATGTATAAAAATAATTTTTTCTCACGATACGACCCTTCCTTTTAGTATCTAACCAAGCCAACCCAAGCCGGCTAAATGAAGCCATGTGCTGATAAGGAAGGAAGGGTTCATGAATCTAATTTACAACCTTTGCACCACCATCGAACCACACCGGCTTTTACTCTGTCAGACTCTGCCATTAAGTTTATTAATAAGAAGGAACCGATTGTTTGTTAGGGAAGGGTGGATTAACAGCAGTTCAGTACCTGAAAATATGTACCAGCAGGAAACTGGTACGGGAAGTTGTGATAATTACTTTGTCAGAGGGAATCAATGAAAAGTTAAAATATGTTGGGATTAAGTTAATGAAAATGGTTTAAAATTTGAATAAGACATGAAAAGCATTCATTTATTTCATTCATTGGATTGGATTCAAAGAAATGGTTGTTTGTGGATTGTCTTTGGGTATTTATTTTTACTGTTTTACCAAGAAAAATGTAGGGTTAGGTTATTATAAGGTGACAAAGAGGATAATAATGCAGGCGAGACAAAGGTAGCTTTTTGACTACCACAAGCTCCTTTGTTCTCCTTTCTTGGAATGAAATGGTTTGGTGAAAAGATGAAAGGTAGTGTAGTGTAGTAATTGCGATATGCAATGTACATATGTTTAACCCACATGTCATCTAGTTGCAAAAAGTTGTCGAATTTACCAGGCGTCCTTGCCCATCTGTCAGAGGCCACCCGCTCTTGGAAGATAATTCACTTGAATTGCAATTACCATTACTGCTACCGCCAGTCCAGTACTTTCCCATTTGTATAATTTGCTAGTCTATAATTACAATGCATCTGCATTGCGAAGTAGTGCGAAAGTCAATAGTAGACAAAGAAATTGAGAGTTGCGTGCACTTGAAAAAGGGTTTGGATTGGATGATTATATGATTGAATTTGCTGCAGGCAAATTTGCAAAAGCGAGGGTAATTTCTGACTCTGATGTGACTTATAACAAAGATTCGCATTATTGACTCATTCAGTTTAGTCAGCAAATAGTAGACTGACCAGACCACATGGCGTAGTAAGCACATGATACGGGAAATCTTTTGTTTTCCATTCTTTGTTCCTTCCTTCGGTTTAATGATTTTTTTATCTACTACGATACACTTGTTCTTTGTGGTTTACATGAATCGCTCGTATGGCGTGGTTTTATCATTTCCATTTATTTCGGTTCCCCGCTTATCATCTGCCCTAAATAATCCCGCTCGACGGATATCTATATCATGCATATGAATATTAATTAAATTAGATTTAGCCTTTCTTTGTTTGATTATTTATTAGAGAAAGGAAGTGGTTTCATTTCTTTGAAAATGAATTGACCAGTACAAATCCCAGGCTTGGTTTGATTCTTTCGTATATGACAAATATATTTTTGTCCGGTATTTCTGCTTGGATGGTTCCAGTTAAAAAACTTTGATGGATGATGATTTATCAAAGAAAGATCTTCGATATGTTTAACTTACTCTATTGATAATTCGAATATTTATTAGCCAAAGGACATTCATGAAAAGAAAGCAGTTTCACTCACTTACTCGCAGTGCAGTGCATGCATTCGTGTGGATAATAATGATTCATAAGAAATAATGAAAAGAAAGGGTCTCTTTTTAAATCTAGTATAGTAATTTTTTGTCCGTTGGTTAAGTTAAATAGTTCCTTATGTACTCGAGTTTTAAAAAATGTTAAAAAACATGAAGGTTGAATGTTGAATTGACGGTTGGGTTGGCTGGGTAGAAGTCTTGGTCGTTCGTTGGTCCACATTTTGAAACGCGTAAGGGATCAAATCTCACAACATGTGCAAGGCCAGCCTAAGGGCCACGCCAGACTAACCACCATGAGGCTGCTGCGTGATCAAATCACTCACCAACAAAAATGGTACACAGGTAGCGTGGCGTGGCTGTCGTATAGTAAAGAAGGGTCTTATTTTTCAAACACTACAATCCTACCCTCCCTCCATGCCCTATAATGTTTTTATTTAATGCATCCATCCATCCCAGAGGCAGAGGGGTGGGGGTAGCATTTGGATTGCATGTCTGTTTTGAAGGTCTGCTGGCTTGTAGTAAAATTTAACGTTCTCTTTGTCTCTGTTTTTAACGCTCCCCTCCTCTCCTTTTGGAAAGATTTCCATTACATGTAATTCGGTCGGCCGACATTGGCCTGGATGGGAACCTTCCTTCCCCCATCATCCATACAAAAATATAAATACATACAACCCCTCGTCTCGTCATCGTGCACATGACTGTATTGAATTATTCCAAAACTTTCAAAGAAGCATTATAATAATGCCCTCCTAGATCTCTCTGTATGTGCTCTCTATTATAGTGAGTGAATGTTTTGTTAGTGTAGCTCAGCTACCTACCCGATATGTGTTAAAGGGATCCTTCCTTTACGTTTGGTTAAGTTGTTTGAGAACTTTCGGGCCGGGTACTATACGAATGAATACAACTGATTGTGAGTCTTTTCCTTAGTAAAGTGCAGCTGCATGTATTTGGATTAAAATTGAATGAATTTTGTCAATACAACACTATACACTCGTACAATTGTACCCTATATGCTCTGCTAGTCATGAATGCTTTTAGCCGGGTCGTCGGTCGGTACGGTATACATCATTATATCATTAATGTTTCAATTACGATTTGTTGCCACTCATTCACCCTATATTTCCCTCCTAAAGTTAAAAAGGTCTAATTTTAGGTGGTTAATAAATAAATAAATAACTTGTATTTCCTGCACCATCATGTAATAAGGAGGCATGTCATACGGTACGGAGGGTGCCGTGTCAGCCGTGTTTAGTTATCGGCAAAGTTCTAAAATTCATCCAATTTGTATAAAAGTGCATGCAGACAAAACTATTGCGTTTCCCGAAACCAAAATAAAACACAAGAACGACAGGATTTTTCTTAACTCATATAACACATCTGTATTAAATATCATCTTTTACAACCTGCCTAAAATCCAAATTGCGCAACCTTATTTACCACATTGGATACCCAACCCACCCACCGACCCCATCCATCCATCCAAAAAGAGTATAATATAGTTTACTTTTAGACATATTGACAAGAGTTGGCTATGATCCAAAGATTCTGATGACGTTACATACATGTACTATAAATGTCGTAAAGAAAGCTACTGCTGGCTGTTATGTTGTAAGGGTCAAGGGCTGACTCTATGAACCCAACCAAATGCATGGCATGAGATTGTTGAGCAAGAGTAGGAAAGTTCTCCCGGTTTTTTGTGTCGTACATACCATCCAACTGAAGAACTTAACCGGATCCCCCAAATAAAACCGGATCGATCGGATGAATGAGAGAGTCTAAAACTGCAACAAGGGAGGGTAGTTTTATTCTTCCGAATAGTTTGCCTGGCATTACATCACATTTTCAAGGGAAACTGCTATATCAAACAAGTGAAAAGTGAGTGCAGTAATGCAATGCAGGAGAAAACCAACACCAAAGTCAGGGTCAATCTTACTACGACGGTACGGTCGCGCGTCATCTTTCTTACTCCAAATTGCATGATTAAAGGAAAGTTATATACAACCATCACCAGTTTCATTTTCAGTAAAATATTCAGAATTTTAATATTTCCATGCACGATGTCTTTCTTTCTTTCATGAAAGTCCTCTTTACATAAAGAGGGAAGGAAGGACATGAAAAAATGCATTATTGGATGTACTTGGATGTGGGTGCAATAAGTAAGTTGCTGGATGGATGTGAATTTCTTTGTACGTAAATGCACTGCAATGATAATGAATGACCATGAAAAAGTTCTTTAGCCCAAACCAAACCTTAAACGGAGAGAGATAGTAAAAAGAAGAGTGTCTCATACTTACTAGTCAAGTCATACTATAACTAAACTAACTACAGACAGACAGTACTACATAAGTCAGTCTGTTTTTTAAAGATGTGAAGGAGTCCATTTGTATGTAAAGTAAAGTATCCATCCATCCTTTGTTCACTAACATAAGTTGAGACACCTTTACCTTGAAAGAGAGTGACTATTATAAACTAAACTAACCATGGATGGCTGAATATTGGTGGTTGGTGGTGGTACTGGAAACTGTCGAAATTCTCTTTGTTATAAATCCTCTTCAAGACATGACATTCGTATGTACTTACATGGATGGTTGAGAGTTTAATATCATTTTTTAAGGTGCATCACATTAGTTTTGGTTCAGGCTTTTAGATTGGAACATACACGAAGGATGCATGAATAATGATGATGCAGTGAGTAAACCTTAGACATTCAAGATATTCGCAAGTAGGTGTGATGCTGTGGGTGTGACATTCTGTCTGAATGCATTAATATCCATTACAAATGCCATGTTTTTCAAACATTTTTGAATCCATCTTTATGAAAACGTATTCATAAATATTACTTGAAGCACATGTTGTGTTTAATCAAATATCTGTAATTGATTGATTATTGGTTTATTCAAGTCACGTTGCTAGTATTACATAAATATGCACCTTATCAATTATATGCATTGCATTATATGATGAATCTATTAATGCTTAGTCCCTTGAACAAAGGAGCTCCAAACCTAAAGGAAGCCTGAAATAATTCTCTAGACTGTCTTCATGTATTAGTTATCTTGGGAATTTATGATATTTTATGTCGAGAGAAACCTTGGTAGGCCATTGAGCTCATTTTTAAGGGGTTTTGGTCAGCCATGACTCCCTTTCCGCCACTCTACATCCACCAGATAAGCTTTGGACACACATGACTCCACTATTTGGTTGGGTACAATCTGGCAACCTAGTGTCTGGACATTTTCATATGCTCCCAACTCCATCCCGCCTGGAACGGTCCCTGAGCATGCTTTCTCGACTACCGAGCACCCCAAGCTGCATTACCACCACCACCAAGCAAACACGCCAAGCTTTAACACACTCACGCCGCATTCATGAATAGAAACTCGTCCCATAAAACAAGAACACCAGCACAAACAACAGCGTCGATTTGGTGGAAGTGGAAATTTTTCATAAGTTTCTGAAAACTTGGATAAAGTTAAAAAAAATTTTGACGCAGTTTGAGTTTTCTGCCGTAGTGTAGAGGGAAGGACGGATAGAATGCGTCGTTTTGTTGGTTTAGTCGAGTAGAGTGAGCAGAGCAGAGCAGGGCAGTCAGTGTAGTTAACATTACAGGAAGGACGGAGCAATTATTCATTTCCTCCAAAGTTTATGGGCGTAGTTTTTTAAATTGTGGACAGGAAAAGTGAATTATACGTGGTAGTTA